>JAOXJM010000033.1:4531529-4556678 GCA_026413425.1 Tringa solitaria | reverse complement strand
TGTGAGGGTGGTGAGACACTGGAACAGGTTGCCCAGAGAAGTTGCGGATGCCCCAACCGTGGAAGTGTTGAAGACCAGGCTGGTCTAGTGGGAGGTGTCCCTGCCCATGCCAGGGGGTTGGAACTCAATGATCCTTAAGGTCCCTTCCAACTCTAACTATTCTGTGATTGTATGACATTGTCCAGCTTTTCTGACATAGATACCTGAATAATTTAACTGGACAGCTAATACAATACAACACAGTAATACGATCTAGATATACTAAAAGAATTTTTTGGCTGTGACAGATTCAGGCTGAAGTTCCTCATTTATTCAGACTTTTAACTCCCACGTCCCTCAGCACATAAGTCTTTCCTATTGAAGCAATTCCATCTTACGTAAATACTTCAGTGTTCAGTCAACTAGGGGAAAGCAGATAGTAATTAGACTGTCTAGGAGTTAAAAGCCTCAAATTTGGTGTTACTCTAATGTAGATGTTAAAGACAATTTTTAAAAGTTTGCTTCCCATAAGTTATATCAAAGGATAGAATTTCTACCTACCTTTCAATGTGTTTTTGTTATTATTCTCCATAAATTTTCCTTGGTGTAATTTTTTAGATTGAAAACAATTTACTGTGATAGCGTTTTCTATTGCAAGACAGTAAGAATCCATCACATTATTTTTATTTATTTGTCTTACAATTGAGACTCCTTTGGAAATTTCATATATGACTTCTAGAAAGGATTAGAGAATTTGAAAGTGAAAGCCTGCTGCAGAGTACCTAATAACCTGCTAGAACTGGGTGACTGAGAATCAGATTTGAACGTGATAGCAGAGAGACTCAAATGTTAATTAGTGACAGTGTAGGTGAAGGACTTTTTATCTGATTATGAGCTATGTTCAAATAGAAACTATCCTCAGCTTTCCTCTTCCTTCCCCCAATTCAAATCCTGTTTTAAAATTACAGAATTCTGCATTCTTTATTAGAGGCAATTGCTCTCCACCAAGAAAATCTGATCATCTGCCTAGACAAATCTAGAAGTAACTGTTCTTTGTGATCTTCAATGATGTTCTTCACCCAAGAACCTCAAAGCACAAATAGTCTTAATGAGGCAGGTAAGAGAGTTCCGTCTTCGCTTACAGTCTAGCAGTTGATTGAGCAGTTCACATGACAGTAAAATAATTTGGGTGTAAAAATAAGAATTGAAACTATGGGATGAACTTGACTTTATAATCTCTATGTCAAGGAAACTTGTGAATCACTCACACATAAAATGCATATGGTATTTAATGAGCATAGGCGATCAGGCTATATGTTTTGCATTTTTTGTTTTCTTGCAGCATTGGTGATGCACTTTAAAAAGTGTGTCTTTAAAATGCCTCTTCCAGTAGTGTTTTTATACATCTTGGAGGACTCTCAATGATGTGTAAGGTGTAACTCAACACCTTGAAAATGCAACAAATTTGTTAAAGCAAAATTGCCAGTAGCAGTAATAATAATGGAAAATTGTCATGCTGGTTCCTAATTAACATGCCAAATAAATAAAATCACTTACAAATGCCTAAATTAACTTCCAGGATTGGAGTTTTTCAGGACTTAAATATTGCAGGTTTTGAGAAATCTGGGGATTAATTTCTCATCTAGTTTTGTGTCAGGTCACACACAGTGGACCTGTTTGTGCACTGAGGGAAATATCTCTCCTTTGTGGATTTTATTTTTTTTTTGAGCTCAAGATCTTCAAACAGTATTAGTGAGAACAGTAGCAGCTTAAAATACTTCCTAATCTTAAAGAAAGCATAAGTCATGCATATCTTTAAGAAGGTGTTTTTGAACCAGATTTGGCAAATTGGTTATGCTTTTTCAGTGTTTTAGTTTTGTTTTGGCTTAACACTGAATTGTTTTAGCACTGGAATAGTTTAGAATGTTCAGCACCTACAAATATAGCTTACCAGAGGAAGTGAGAATAATTTTTACAGAGATTTATGTGGCTACACCCTTAGTAATCTTGGGAAATTTTAAATTCTAAGGAGTCAAGGATTAGGTTTTGAGATGGTTCTGTCATTCTGATACAGACTGGAATGACTTGTGTGCAAATACAGTCCATATGTTATATGATATCTGGAATAAGGGAGTCCCAGAAGACTTTAAGATTGATTTTGAGACTGTTTCAATCTTGAATTTAATCCCAAAATGATTTTTATCTGTTCCCTATAGACTGAAGTATTTTTGAGACTAATTACGTTATGTATTGGGGATTAAAAGAAATGGGGGACGTATGTGAGAATTGGATAGAGAAAATTATTGCCTTTCAGTAAAATAACTACCAAACCAGATCTTGTCATGTATTCTGAATTATAGGCTCATTTTTGCTGGAATTCATATATTCAAGACATTTATGCAGAAGCAGAAAAATTTGCTGTTGAAGTAGTAGACTCTCAGGTACATTTGTACCAGAAGATGGAGCTGGAGAGCCTGTATTCAAGATCTCAGCAGCACATCAGTTACTTTTAGTAGTGTTGACCTGAGTTTTGTAATTTCCATAGATGAGATCAAACAAGAAAAACTATGATTGCAGTTATTTCACCTTTTAATAACCTTCTAGCCAAAAAACATAGTAAAAGTCAACCTAAAGTAGTTAATGAACAAATATATGCTTCAATGGGAAACATTCATAAGATAATAACTTTTATTTTGTCTAAGAAATACCTACAGACTAATTTTATATTCCAGTGGGAGATGTCTCAAACATTAAGCTGAATGGAGTTGTATGTATATAAGATTATTCATGCCTAATTATTTTCAGAATCAGGACTTTATTTTGTTTTATTAAATTGAGAAAAGTAAGGGATGCGATTCTGCAAATTTTTTCACAGACCTCATATAGAAACTGATGGAATTTTAAAAGTAAGATGCTTAACACCAATTACTATCAAGAGCTAATGCATGTTCAGATACTCTCATTGGTGGCCCTGGTGGTCAGGATTTTTGCATGACTTTACAGAGCTATCCTCATGAAACACACGCACATGAATTCCATTTTCAGAGTTTCTAAGCAAAATAAAAATGTGTACATTTTATTAACACAGATGGCAACATTTTTAAAAAGAATTATAGTCATTTACAAACATAGCAACTTCCCCCTCTCCTTCCCACTAATATTTCAGTCACTAAAGATCTAACTAACCTTCCAAAAAAAATCCTACAGAAAAGTTAAAATAAAATTTTATAATTTCCTTTTTTTTAAATAGAAAGTCTCCAATGTGCACATCACGTTGCTGCCCCTTTATCTACTAATTGTAAATATTACATACAGAACAATAGGGTTTTTTGCATTCCTAACTTCAAAACAATTCTTAAATGTTTGATTCCACATTGATTTATTAAGAACTCCTCAGGGAGTTTTGCATTATTGGGTGTCATTTCATTGGTGGGTGGCACCACGTGGCTGAAATTCTTCCCAGCTTGAAATGCCTTTACTGTCTTTTAGTCCATTTGTTCAGTGGAATAAGAACTCCCTTCTTTCCTGAACCTTCTACCCAGTCTCTGAGCTTCTCTGTTTTACATCAGGTCTTTCTGCTTTTTATTATCATGTAAATCCTGCTGTATCATTCTTTGGCAAATACTAAACTATTCCAGCCTGCCCTGTTCCCCTCACCGCCTCCTCCCAGTTGCCAGACTACCAAATTATGAGGCTTGCACATCCACAGCTTTAATGGGCAATTATCTAATTGAGTTCAACTAATGGATAACCCTTTTGCATAATCCTTATCTTCCTTTTATCAGTAAAGTTTAAGAGTGCAAGGTAACAGTTCGTGTTTGAAAAAAGCTAAGAAAATAAATATTCTGACGCATTTCCAAGCTGCTAGTAAAAAGTCCTTGGGACTGTATCTTGTATATTCAGCATTAGCAATCTGGCAAGAAATGCATATGAACAAAGGTCCACCTATCTCAGTCTCTGTAAACAGTAACAAATGTATAGAGAAAGACTTTAAAAAGGAGTTTTGTATAGTCTTCCCTGGCCTATTATTCCATCTTCCAGAAAAAACAGTGCTTGTAGGACTTGATGAACTTGAGGTTGTTACTAGAGTAATAGACAGCCATTTAATCTCCCTCATAGGGAAGCCCTCTGTGTTTGACAATCCTCACCTTCTCATTTTTTTTTCTTTTTTATTTTTCCATAGCACTCTAGCACTTTGTAGTTATTATAAACACTGTCTGTGACCAATAAAATACCAATAGTTCTAGTGTCACTCTTTGGTGTCTGTTTCCAAGGTTATAACATGGCACGGTGTGGGTCTGATTCATGGGTATGTTATTGCAGATTTTTGAAACAACTGCTTTGAAATGAGTGGAATTACCATGGTATGGAAGTGAGGTAATGTAATGATGAATCAGCATAAAACTGAAATGTCACAGGCTGAAATCACCATTATTTCCGTTGCACATAATTCTTAAATAACTTGTGATAATAAAAATTACTCTATTTCTTGGAGAATTATTTCTTAAATGGATATACGTGAGGAGGGGACTGAAGAAGGAAGGACTCTCAGCTGACAACATTGTGAGTATGATAAGTAGTGTTCAATAAAAATAAAATATGGAAACCTTATCCACAGAACTTTGTCTTAGTATTTTTCTGGTAATGTCAGCTATTTCACAGTGCATTGAAAGTTCTCCAAGATATAAAGAAGTGTACCACACTAGAGGACAAATCATATTTATGTTGGTCATATTTTGAAACAAGCCATTTTATGAAATAACTGAAGTTTTTGAGTCATTTTGCAAAATGACTTGAATGACAGACATTCTATTACATTGTCTGTTTCACTCAGTTATTTCATGAGGTGCCTAAATGTTTCAAGCATTTCTTGAAATGACTATTCCATTGCTATTACAGTCATATAACCTATTGCTAAGAATGTTACATTGCCATGTTTTTTGTGAAAAGTAAATGCTTCCATAGAAGAATAAGAACCTCAGGAACTTCTTTCCAATAAGGATATTAATAAATAAATAACAGGGCATGAAAATTATCTTACACGTGGATTTATGTGTTTCAGTTTACTGTCCTAGATTTCCTAGGAACCTTTCCTACTCCCTGTTTCTTTCACTAGACCTTGTTATTTATCATTTTGGTCATTTCTTTCCCCTATATATTTGAGATTGAAGGAAAAATGTTCCTCTTGGAAGTGTTTAGCTTCTGGCCCCAGTACTTCTAGCTTCTTTTTAGACAGCCTTTCTTCTTTTAGAAAGATTCTTCTAAGCTACTGGCAGTTGTTTCACATTTTCTTGCTAAGGTCCCAGGCTCAGACCCATGCTTACTAAATGATTTGTTCCAGAGTGAGTCAGATGTCCCATGAGTCACGTCATGGTCTGGACTACTCCAGAACAAGCTGTGATAAGCTCAGGCTTCTAGATCTGGCAGCCTTGACCTTGAGAGAAATAGTTTCACCTTCTTTCTCATGAACATTCCCAAAGACTTCACAGGCTTTACAAATGCCTGCTGATGAGGCTCTTTTGAGCTCTGAAGCCAACCTGTGGGGCAGCATTTGTCCAAGCTGGAGTCAGTTTAGCAAAGAAATTTCTGCATATCTTTTTACTTGAATGCTATGTTCTCATCTTTCCATACACCAGCCACCTCTGCAGTTCAGATGAAACAGAGGCTTTTTCCTGTCCATGCCAAGAAGGGATCCAGGCACTTTGCAGTTCTCACAGATGTAGGACTGTGGTTCCAGAAATAGGCCAACTTTTTATATTCCCGATGGCATTGTGCCACTCTTTTAGTATGTAAAACACAAGCTCTCATAAAAGTACAGTCCCTTTGCTTGGCTAGTTATATATTTTTTTCTATATAAATAATATGTCTTTGTGTGTTGCATCCAACTGTATATGGGATTCCTGATACAATATTAGAATTCCATATTAAGCCCAAAGTGTGATTATTAACAAATAACAATAGCAGGTTATCATTCATGCTCAACTATAAATCCATGGACTTGAAACTTAGACAAAACATATTTATCTTCATTTTCTGAAATGTAAGGCTTGACCATACAGTTTTTTATGTAGTCAACTCTCAGGAAAATCAGAAGACTTGGCTCACAGAAGTAGCAGTGTGCTGCAGATTTACCCAATAGGTCTGTAATTTACATCTGGTTCTACTTGACTCTGTTCTAACCATGTAATGCCAATAACATCAGGTTCTCCATCTTCTGCTTGTATTGAAGATGACTAACAGGCAAAATACAGGGTCAGGGGATGCAGATCCTTTTAATCTAAAAAACCAAATGCTCAAAGCTGTACCTGTTTCTTTTTGATGTAGAAAGTGATTTAAAAATAATCTATTTTTGCATAAAATTGCTGTGAAATTTCTAATGGCTTTGCTCTTATATTAATTCCATTGAAAATTAGTAGAGGTCACTCTTCAGAACCTTGTGTGCAGAGGGAAGTAGTACTCCTTAGCCACATGCCTAAATGAGTGACTGCTATAGTGAAACATTATCTATGCTACTTTTCCTTAGGGAGAAAATCATTGCAGTAATGGAATCTGCTTAGACCCAGTGAAGGGGATTTTTCTCAAAGCATTAATACCTTTAGTGGGATTGAGGTCCACAGAACAAATGTTTATGCTCACCCTTTATGAAAAACTAAGAAAGATGAGAATCTTGTCATAGTTTTCCTGTGTATAGCTTTAGCTGGTTGAACTAATATTTATTGTAAGATACTATATTCCTAGGGCTATTACTCTGTAATTTGAAATAAGAACACAATTAGCTTGTGACCTCATTATAACAAACAGTTGCATTTGCTGTTTTGCATTTTTGTAGTTAAGACAAAATTAAAGGGGAAAAAAAAGCTGATCTTAAAGGTGAATGGAGAATAAATTTTGCAAACCATTAATAATCTGCTAAAGTCCACAGTGCTTTATCTTATGCAGTTTTTGTCAAATGGCTGTACTCTCCCAGACATTTTCTAATTAGCCTCTTTCAATCTCCTTCTATCAGTTCTATCAGTTTCATTTCCCTGTACTACACTTAACACTCACATTTCAAAGCATGTATTTTTATGCTAAATGCTTCTGCTGCATAATTAATTTGTCTTAGAGTGTGTATGAATAAACCAGATTAATATTCTTCCCAGTCTTTCACAGTCTAAATTTATTTTGGAAAATTGTTAAGAAATCTTTTCTCACTCTATTTCTGTCCTTGAATGTAATTCCCTAGGCAGTATCGAATCTTTTCTATGTAGAGGAGGGCAAAGACTTCAGCTGTTGCTGCAAACTCTCCCAGAACATCTCTACTAAAGCTTAGAATTCAGTGTAACCTGACTCTATGTTTAAAGTATAAAGGTTATAAATAACATTTCTGCAAGATCAGATAAAGTACAGTAGTGATTTTAACTTTAAACAATAAAGGCAAAGCCAAATATGCCTATGTCTTCTGTATTTTCCCCTCTACCTCGGTATCATCTGAAGTTTTTCCTTCTCTCTGCACAGAAGAAACATTTAAGTCTTGGTCCAAGGCTCACTGAAGCAAAGGAGAGTTTTCTCTCTGATCTCAGTGACCCAACTATCCTTTGTCATTCCCATGATACTGTAAGTGCATGAGATCATTCTTTGAAAGAAGCAGTATATCTATTGCTTCTCTACCACAAAAAGCATGGAAATAATTTTCTGTTGTTTTAGTTCTGAGTTGTTGTGTGAAAATTGCAGGTCCTCATATTTCTGTCAGTATTCTCTCTCATCATCACATTTCACCATTTGTAGGTGCTAAAGATGACCTTTTCTAAAGTGATTTCAGGTAGCAGTGATTCTTTGGTCTGCACTCAGTAATTGTGCAATGCAGTCAAAAGGCTGTAATCATATGATAAATGAGAAGTAATTAAATATCAAAATTATTCAATGAGTCTTAACATAGGGTTTTAAATGTGTTTTGTTACATTGTAGTGCTTTAGAATATTTTATTTTACTTGAACAGGCATAAAGTCTGTAACCCATAAAACAAGGAAAAGGCCTAATTGCTCTGTGTATGGATTATTTATAACTAAGTGATCTATGAAGGACTAAGAGTCCATAAAAAGGATGACACTGAGTTAAAACCAATCTGTTTGCCTCATTTTAATTGGGAAGAGAATATTAGCTCATAGGTTTCAGAAACATTGCATTGTGAATATGATGCTTGCATTCTAATTTTAAAATGGAAAGATGAGAAATAAATATTGATTAAGAAACCATGTGTATCAGGAGTATAGTCACTATATGACAGATGAAGCCACTGGGCCTTATGAGATGTATATTTGTTTTATTTGTTCAAAAGTCTGAATGTACTGATTTACTTGGGAGTGGCAAGGAGAACTCAAGATTTGTTTAACATGGGATTTTCTTCATAGAATAACTATGTCGGCATATGGGCTCATAGGAGCATAACCAGGCATAACTTGAGTAAACAAAGAGTGTTTATGTCAGCCTACCTCACTCTCTCTCTTCCCACTTTTTCCATTAGTTCATTTGTTCTCTCCTCTATCTTACTTAACCCATGGGTCTTGACCTCTTAGGACACGTGATTAAGCCTCCTCCTTCTCTAGAAGATACTAGCAGAAGTTATGCAGTTTTTGTGGAATAATCTTGTGCCAGAATTTGTTTAAAGTTGGCAAATGGGGATGTGAGGCATGCAAAATATATTTAATTTTGTTGAACCTCTAAAATAATTTCCTCCTGGATTCCCTTAAGTGCCACAGTTCAGCCCAGAGTCAAATTTTATATCCAACTTGTTATAGAAATAGTAATACTTCAGTCATATAACGGCTTGAACAGTACTGTGTTAATGCACAATTAAAGTCTGTCCCTAAGGTGATACTAATATCCATTATCACCCTTGAAAGCTACTATGGACACTTGACACTTAAATTGATACATCAATACGTTACTGCTCACCTTTTGCTAACCTATTGGTTAGTCTCATTTATTTTTCCCCTTTAGTGTAGCTATTGCTATTGGTCTACATGAAATTAATAATTTTCTTGATTCATGGGCTAATATGCATACCTTTCAAAATGTAGAGTTTGGGAAGATTGCAATGTGGTTTTGTGTGGGAGAAGTAAGGAAGTTGGTGTTAACCAGATTGTCCATGGGTGCTATGCCAAAAAGGGAAAAAAAAAACCACACCCCAAACCCAGAATATCTGTCTGATTTGTATTTTGCATGAACTGACATTTCCTACCTATAACTGAAAAGAAACAAACAAAAACTACAAATGAGTAAGTGCATAGTGGGAAGAGCTGTCCATTGTGAAAATTAATTGAAAAAAAAAATAAGAGGTACTTGCAGTTGAACTAAATGAAATGGTAAATAACTTGCTCTGTTCTGACAAACTGAGGGTAGAATAATATAAGAGATGAAGAGTAACCTTAATACTCGAAGGTCAGGGAGAAATAACGTATGTTAATTTTCTTAACAGCGTATTTTAATTCTAGTTTTACTCTGATAAATGGCAGCACACCAGAATCTGTATTTAGCAATGACAACAATAACTGTGTGCCACATTCAGTTTAACAATTTTACCCATACACTAGGAAAGCAATGCTATTTAATAAGGATAATGGAGGTCTAAATGGTGACTGAAAACACTTTTCCTTAGTAAAGTAATCCTTTTGTTATAATATATTAAAAAAAAAATACTGCTTCAGTAGTGTGTCCTAAAAATGATAGAGTTTGCAAATGTGTATGTTGAAATAGTAACTTTGCCAGATATATATACTAATGTAGCTAGTAGTGCTCTCTGTGGAGACACCAGGGAAGATAAAGACACTAAGTAGTTATTTTTCTTGGAAGAAATAATTTAGCTTCAGCAAATTGTTCACTGATACTGAGGATTATCAGATAACACATACCTTCCCATACCTTGACTACAGCCTGCCTTGAAATCTCATTTCAATACTTTTCATAATCCTATACCTTTAATAAGAATAGAAAAACTAGGAACCTAGAAAAGATGTAACACTAATGATATATGTGAAATGTGGTTATTTTTCTTCCATTTTTAATTAACTAATGGTCAAACTTTGAAAAGAGCCAAGCCCATGTACTTTTTTTTGAAGCTAACTGTAAGATCACTACTTTTTGTAATGAAACTGTTATTTAGCACTCTTACATGCAGTAGCATTGGATCAACCACTAACAGTAGATGCAGAATGCATTTAAAATTAAATTATTACCAGCTTGGTGTTGGTGGTGACCTGCAACCATCAACGACTACTGGTGCTTAATCCATACGTTCCTTTAGGAGTTTTTTTTACTTGATGTCATCTCTGAGATCCCTTCCAGATGAAGAAAAAAGGGAATAAGGAAAAAAGACTATTCCTGCCAGCCAGAATCTGCATTGTACAATGTGAAAATATCTTAAGCATAGGGTGGGACATAAGCATCCACTCTAGGTTGTCAGCCATAAACATGGATACTATAGTAGGAAAAAATGTCCATACAAAGGGAAAAATCAACTACGAGGAGGGCATAAGTACAATCTTCTGTTCAAAACAGCAAAAATGGAAGGTAGGGCTGAAAGGCTTTAGTATGTCGCGTGCACGTATGTGTGTCCCCAGTTTTTTGATGTACCTCTTTACTTACATTTCTTCAGAGAACCAAAATAGATATCATATGACTCTTAGGAAACCCAGCTATTAATACTGCATCACAGATATTATGGCAGAACTCAAACTATTAAAAACAAGCTAAACAAACAAAACGTAGTAAGCAAAACTCCTATTTCGTTTATACTTGCAATCTTTTTTCTAACCTGTGACTGTGGTGTGTCATAGAAGTTTAAGATAAAAGTTCATTTCAGGTAATAAAGTATACTTAAATTTTCATAAGTCTTCATCTAAAAAACAAGTCCTAAGCTGATTGACTTGTACAATTTATGATTCACCCTTAGTCACTGGAGCTTGGAGCAGAGAATATATTCTAAAAATGCCATGTTATCAGTGGATTGTCAAGTCATTTCTGATTTAGCCCCTGGCTCTGACCAGATTGTCCTGCTTTCTGTGAGAGCAATAAAAAGATAAGCTGTAAGAGGTATATATATGTATAAAAAAAAGCTCATTTGCATTCAGACGAGCTATTCTTCCAGCATCTTTTTCTATTTTATCTTATAAAAATTATCATAGATTTGATCAAAAGCAGAGAAAAGAAGCATAAATCCAAACACAGGTTAACAGCAGAGTTTCTTATTATGATAACTTCAGTAGATAACTGATGCATACAAAACCATCTTTCCACTCACTAGAATCTAGTGTACAGTGTATTACGTTATTGATCAGGAGTATTAGACGTGACACTGAAATGTCAAATAACTTCACAACAAGCTGAAATACAGAATTTCATGTTTATAGGTGCCCTCTTAAAATGCTGATATGGTCCCTTAAATTTGATGGCATTTAATAAGTCTTATTTTGGCCACCATTGCATATAGCATGCAAAATATTTTATTACTAAAAACAGTGCTAAAGGGATAT
Source organism: Tringa solitaria (assembly GCA_026413425.1). Classification (NCBI taxonomy): domain Eukaryota; kingdom Metazoa; phylum Chordata; class Aves; order Charadriiformes; family Scolopacidae; genus Tringa; species Tringa solitaria. The sequence continues at coordinate 4,545,189 of JAOXJM010000033.1, read as the reverse complement.
AGGAATATGTTCTTAATACATACACTGTACACAGTATTTTAAATCATGTTATCTGATATTCCATTAGTAGGCACCTATAGGAAAATCTGTTTGTAAATGCACATACATAATCTTCTAAATTAAATGTCCTTAGATACATTTAGTACAAAGGAGTGAAGATCCTCAAGTAGCATGAAGTCATTTTTGCTCCACTAAGCCAAGAACATTAGATAGTGATATTTACCAGTTTACCAGTGCAAAATTTTGGTAGGATGCACAAATATAGACCTCTTTCATGCAGAACAGATCCTTTTCCAAGGATCATAGAATCATAGACATGCAAATAAGATTACAGGATAGGGATTAAAATTTAGTGGCAGATAGCAAACACTGCTGTTTCTTCCTCTATGACATGCTATTCAAGGGGAAGTTTACTTGTGGTAACATTTTTGATCAAAGACATAAAATATGATATGGGTAAACTTAGAACGTGGTTTAAAAGGTCAGATTTCTACAGGATACAAAAAAGTACTGCTCTTTCAAATATTTTTTTTTTTTTTATATGAAGCTAAACTGTGAAGAATAGAAGCTGTTAAATCACAATATGTGAGGAAAACAAACCCAATAGAAATTACTGCTCCCAAACAGGACAGGAGCCTGCTGCACATCACAGCATATTATGTGGCTGTCTGTGGTCAGTTACATTCTAGTTTTAGTGGAAATGAGTTGCATAGGCTTAGACTATTATAGAAGATGAGACACAACGTGGAAAGAAGTTCCCACGTACTCATTCTGTATAAGACACTTCCTTTCTTTTTCACAAACTAGGGAGGAGGAGACCCCAAAAAGGGGGTGGGAAGTGAGAAGGACTAAACTGCTCATTACGTTTGCCTTTGGGGGATCAAAGCTGTTGACTGAAACCAGTCTCAGCTGAGTAAATTTTCAGTTTGTAAAAGTTTGCTTCATTATGGATATCTGCATCTTGGCTGGCTACTCAGCATCTGAATGGCAAGAATCATTAGTGTTACCCTATGTCCTTACTTTGCTCCTTCACACTTCCACTAAGGTACTTTCCTTTCATTCTAAAATTAGTGAGACTTTTACTCAGGTGGAATTTTGCGGTGTTAGGGAACAAAGTTTGATATACATGTTCCAAATTAGCCTTTTATAACGGCTTATCTATTGCACAGAGGCTAAATATATTTGGGTGCAAAGGCTCATGCAGTTCTAGTCAATTTAAAATGAAACCATTTTAATTTATATAAAAGGCAGCTATTCTATTGTCCCAGTGACAGGACAAGAAGCAACGGACACCAGCTGGAACATAGGAAGTTCTGTCTGAACATGTGGAAAGACTTCTTTAACTTCCTGTCTAACCTGCTCTAGGTGAGCCTGCTTTGGCAGGGGGTTTGACTGGATGGTCTCTGAAGGTCTCTTCCAACCCCTACGATTCTGTGTCATTCTCCCTATAAATTATTTTACAGAATAGTTTACTTGGGTTGAAGAAAACAAATGTCTGTTGGAGATAGATGAGAAAGCGCATAAAGATGATCATCACAGGGATGGTTAAGAAGGTCATAAAAAATATACCATCAACTTTTTCATACCATCAGGCTTGAAATCAATATGCAGGCCTGCAGTTATGCTTTAATTTTACTCCATTATCATCTATAGTAAATCCTTTAATATTTAAAAAAGTAAATATTAAAATGTTGGAAAATAGTTAAAGTCAGGAGGAGTTAGTTTTTTTAAACTTTCTTGTTTATAGAAGGATGGGAGAGTCTTTCCTTCTTATAAAAGTAGTTTTTAAACTTCTGGAAAATACTGATCTATGAAGTACAAATTGATGGCTACGTGGTCTGCCTTCCACCAGCTACATTACTCAAAGTGAGTAAAAGTACATTGTTTTAACTTCTGTGGAAGCAGTGGTTATAATTGGCAGAAGGAAGGGTGTAATGGCAGGGCATATGTTGTATGCTATTAGTATCCAATATGAAAGGATTTGAAAATAGCAGTCATGCACATATGATAGGTCTGTATATGTAATTAAGAATTAGTTCTTTGCACCATCTGTGTTAGTCTACTCCGTATCAGCTTGGTGACTAGGTGGATGAATCTATCAGGATAAAATAGTTTCATCTAAAGCAAAGTAGTTGTTTATTTTAAATCATGAAGATAGATTTGATTGCTTCATGAGTTTTTCTTTGCCTTTGACTTCTAGTAATAAAGCTTTGCCAACAAATAGATGCTGCATAACATGTTTTTAATATATTTACTTTGAAACATGTGCGTATCGCTATATTGCATAAATGCCCTTTATTTACACATGAAATTTCACATTTAAATGGCCATAGGACATTTTAGAGGTTTGTTTTCTGTTGCTGCTGTTTATTAATGCTTCAAGGTGTTGCTGTATATGGCCATGGCATTAGAACTAGAATGTTCTAAAAATAGGAGTTAAGAAAGTGTTTTTTCTTTGTTTTTACAGAGGAGCTAGTCGTTGCAGCAGATACAGACAACATTTGATACTTAACTGTTTTTGCAAAGCGTCTTAACTGAGAGGCAGATATTAATAATGCAAACTTCAGAGTGTGTATGTCTGCCTAGTACTTTCAGGCTGAGTTTAGAAAGATCAGTGTTACAGAGAGGAAGGTCACATTATTTAATCAACTAAGCATAAGCCATTCAGAATGTCAGTCAACGTTGCTAATATATATCAAGGTAAATCAAGAATCAGGCCCATCTGCTAATAGAGATAAAAGTTGTAGTCTTAGCAGCCAAATGGTATGCAAATAAATGGCTTAGATATATAGTAGATTACTGAGCATTAAGTTTCTGTTTTATATAGTGTGAAAGCAACAGGGGATTCCAGAACTCAGTGTTTGAATTACAACTTTAATTTCCTCATTTGCTATTATTTAGACTTAAAATGTTCTGAAATAGTGATGAAAATAAAATTAAAAGAAAATTTTATTTGACAGAGACCATGCTAGGACTTTTTTCACAGACTTGAAATGGTTTTAATCCTGATCAGATGTTAACTTCCTGTTGAGACTCAAAGAATGGCATGTATCACACACAAAATTATTTGTGCCAAACTGCTACAGCATATTTCACAGTGTAAATCTGTACCAGCATTTATTTTCACCCAGGAGTGCATTTTTGAAGCTAATCTACCAGTCTTACCTATTTATGTTTTGGTTCACATTGTGGATCGATCTTGGAAACTCAGGTTTCATTCCTTTAGATGAAACTAAATCAAATATATGCTTCTGAAATACATGTAACATACTACCACTCTAATGGGCATTCATTCCTTGGAACCAGACCATACCTGGTCTGAAGAAAAGCCTTCTGAAACGTGTGATATGGCCTTTGGCTTTTCCTCAGCAGCTCTTCTGATCATCACCTCTTCTGTTACTGTACTGCACTGCTTGATTATGGAGACATTACCCAAAACAGCCTGCACAACATCTTCTCAGGGCTTTCTCCTTAGATGTTTTTGCTTAGGTATGATCTAAGAATTGCCTTTTGCAGTAAGTTTTCTAAGCAGTGAGTCACCTGTTTAGTCAGTGTTGGTTCTCCCCTTGAAAATGGAATAGGAGCTGGCATTAGGAACCCATTACAATGCACAGAATGGAGCTGCAGTTATTACTGTAATACGACTGCATTTAAGTAGATTCTTCCTCAACATGGTCCAAGTTTCCTACAAATTTAACTTGCTCTCTGTAGGTGTAATTTAAATATCCATGTTTCTCAAATCAGCAGGAAAAAAAAAACTTTTATTCTTTAGTTTCATGTTTTGTTTGCCTTTCACTAAAAAGGAAACGTTTTTCTTAACCCTCGGTTGCATGATTTTCTTATATATTATTGGCATATTTCTGAGCCTTTTCAAGTTCCATGTAGTGAAAAGTCATTGCTCAGGAGAGATGAAGTCAAAAAGGGTCTTTTCTGACTTATTTGACAAAGTAATTGGCACAGGAAACATTTCTAATAAAATCAGGAACAGACCTTTGATTGTACTTTACATCTGTGAAATAGGGAAAAAAGGGAAAAGGAGGGAGGAGAGGGGTAGTTTGTAGCTCTTCCTCTCTTTTCAAGCCAGATTTTCAAAGAATGATCTAAAATCGCATTTGAAGGTTGGGTTGATTTTTTTCCCTTTCATGTGTAGTCTAACAACTGCGATTTTACAGGCCTATTTAAAATTTGGTCTGTAAAAATCAGTCCTTTGCTTTGTATTTTTGGAACTTCTTAATCTTGGGAACTTCTTAATCTCCTCTGGCCATTGAAGGTAAATCAAATGCTGCATGTTTCATTCTTCCTTTAATATGGATTGTTTATTGAGGTTTGACTTTCAGTCAAAGAAATAGATATTTTCTGTTAGCTTTCTAGCAGTTGTAGCATAGGACTCTGCAGATTCATTTACTCCTTAAAGGTGGGTAAATTAGCTTCTGTGAAGATGTATGCTACCTGGCCCTGATGCTTCTACTTCATGATATAGCGGACTTAAGGTCTATTTGGCTGTCTCCAACTAAGGTCTGCAGTGTTCGCATGCATTTTTCAGTCTCTGCTTTTTAGTGCAAAATACATGGTGAGGTATGATCGCTCATGAAAAATGAAAAATCTTTGGAACAATAACTTAATCCAGTCCTGGTCCTTTACATGCCTGTAATTTGTTATTCTGAAGGTAAATTAACCACACATCTGAGGAATCAGGTTCTACCCTATATGATAGTAAAAAGTAATTCATTCCCTGCAAAATGAAACACTTCCAGCAACAGAAGTGCTGAAGTCAGAAAATGTGATAACCTCTTAAGTGATTCAGCATGACATTTTAAATAATGCCTTGCCATCTGCCGTTTGACAGCAGGGTATTCACAGCTTCACCAAAGCTAGTTGATAACCGTTTTGGGTGTCCATGGCAAGGTTTTGGCAGTGGGGGAGCTGCAGGAGTGGCTTTTGCAAGGATGAGGTCAGGGGATGCCCCATGCTGGACAGAGTTTGTTCCAGCTGGCTCCACAATGGACCTGCTGCAGGACACAGCTGAGCCATCAGTCAAGTTGGTGGCGCCTCTGTGAAAAAGTATTTAAGAAAGGACAAAAAATGCAAAAGAGGATGAAGAGGAGAGAACAAAAGTGAGAGGAACAGCAGAGGGAGCACCATGGTCAGAGAAGGAGGCGCTCAGTAGCAGAGCAGGCACTCCTTTTGAAGGGACTGTGGATGAACCCATGTCAGAGGAGGTGCACTCCTGAAAGGGCAGCAGCACCTGGGTAAGTCCATGCCAGAGTGTATATATCCCTGAAGGGTCTTGAGCCCATGGATGAACCCACACCAGAGCAGGTATACCCCTAGGGGGATTGCAGCTTGTGGAGGACTCATGCCAGAGCATGGGAAAAGTGAGAAACAAAGAGTGTTAGAGAGAAATCCCTGTGTCCTGACCACAACTAGCCCTGCCCAGCACTACCCATTGCCTCACTGAAGGGACTGAGCGTAACCTGCAGCCATAAGAAGGGGGGAGGAAAGGTGTCTGGGATGAAGTTGATCCTGGAAATAATGTTGAGCCTGAAAAAAGGAGAAGAAAGATATTTTGCTGAAGAGCATAAATGTTTGTTTCTTTTGTTTTGTTTTTGTCTCCCAGTACCTGAATTGGGAATTAAATATTTATTTGGCAATAAGTTATTTTTTCTAAGTTGAATCTGTTTCATCAGTGACACTACTTGGTAAGTAATTTCCCTGATTTTACCTTGAAGCATGTTTCTTTTTCGTGTTGTTCTTATTTTCTTTCCCTGTTCCCCTGAGGGGAGAGGGTGAGCAAATGACTGGGTGGGAGTTTTGCTGCCTGCAAGGGCCAAGTCACTGTGATAACCACGTATACTTGACCTTAGAGACCTGATAAAAAATCTATTGTTTCTTCTCAGCCAATAGTTCTTGTGAACATGTGGCATGGTAAATGGATCCCCAACTCCCACTGTTTTTTGGTTCATCTGTTCCCAAGATACTCATGGGGCCTCAAGACTTGTCTAATACCATACTGTTGAGATGAGTGATCATCATCAGAGGAATCATTTCTTCATCGCCAGTCCTCATTTCTTCATTTTTTTGCTCCCAAATTAGTTACAGAGCAGCTAAGATAACATCTGTTACTCTTTCTAGACAAGCAGTGGGAGAAGCTAGACTAGCTGTAGCCCCATATTGACACCGTTGATGTGTACTCTGTGTCATAATAACTGCCTTGATAACACTAAAGGAAGCTATGAAGAAAAAGTGGAGAGGATTTGAATGTTTTCTCCTCATCTCAGAGGAATTTGAGGCTAGCAAAATGCTCTTTTTGAAGATGATATGGATTAAAGGTCTGTGAATACCTTAGCCACTGATTTATTGCATCAAAGGGTAAAGTTTTTATCATCACCTACTCATCCTAGACATCTGGACATAAAATTAAAACACTCCATCTGCTCCATGATTTCAAGAAAGCGTGTGCACACTTACCCTTCTGGAGTAGATTTGGCTGGATTTGACTTGCTGTAGTTTGTTGAGAGGATAAGAATTCAGAACATGTATTGGTCATCATGCAAGGCAAAGATGGATTTGGCTGTAATCTGGGATTATTGGTGGGTTTTTTTCCACTCACCCTTGCTTATACTGTTTGGTGAATATGGGACATTATCACAAATACATAAAACTTATCTTTGAGGCAATCATAGACATAAGAATTATTAAAGAGTAGTTTGTGAAGTAGATTAATTGCAAAGAGTGACAATAATGCCATCGCTGTTTTTAATAGATGATTTTTGTTTGATCAAACCCAAGAACATACTTAATTTTAAACTAAGTGGAATTCTTCCTGGATGAGACTATGAAGAATATATTGCATTTAATAACACCAGGGCAATAGAGTAGAACAGCTTATAAGTGATTTGGCAATAAAAACTTATTTTTTTCTTCACTAAACCTCTACTAGCAAAATTCATAAGCTGGTGATATCTACCTCTGCACTGGAAAGTACGTATTGACTTTATTGACAATTTAATATACTTTGTCAAGTTCTATTGGTTAGTTCTTATTGATCCTGATACATGTGGGATTACTTTTGCTTCCTAAGTGAATGAATGTGCAAACACACTGATTTTGGGAAGATTGGTGCGTATGGCTTTTTTAATTCACTTCTGAAAAGCATCATAATGATGGCTATTTAAGGTAGAAATTATAGTATTTAACATACAAATATGTGAAAGGTCATTATGTGAATTTATTTTTTAAATTCTGGATAGATTCAATGAGGCTTTCTGGGAAAGTATGAGCTGGATTTTATATTGAGTTTGTTAACCTCAGATTCTTCTCTCTCTTCTCTTTCTGCTAGAACTTGTTATGTGCAAGTACAATGTATAATTTTGTAATTATTTTATTTAAAATGAACGTGTTCTTACTTGGTGTTAATATATTTTGGGTGTTGGTGGGAATGGAGGGAAAAATACCCACTTCTGTAATTAAATTTCTGAAGTGACCCTTTCCAAGACTTCAGTGAGCATTTGATGAGGGTAAAAACAAGTGGATAACTCGTATCACTCAGAATGAAACGAGGATTTTATTCCTTTGTGTTATGAGTTTTCAGCAGCCCACAAGGAAGTTAAAAAATACCCCACCAAGTTCCACTGAAAGTCCAGAGAAATGGGTGTAAAATTTCCTGTGCTATTTTTAGCTTACTCCTCTTTCTGCAGATGTTTTCCCAGCTGTAGAATACCTGAAAAACCTTGAACTACATCTTCATTATTTTATGGGCTATATTGAACATCAGCTGTCATTGCTAGTGCTATAACTTTTTGTCTCAGTATACTGAATTTATCCAAGGAATGCTAGTATCAGCAGTGACAGTAGTAACATAGTTGTGAAACAAAAGTAGTTATTTGCAAAAATTAAACAAACGTATGCCTTGTTCCTCTGGTAAAGCTATGCATTTCTGATTAATAATACATTTTTTCATGAAACAAAATCTGTATTTCCCCAGGTGTTTAATCATCTAATGAGTATACAACTGTTTTGAATAAAGAAAATACCAAGCAGATTTGAAGCAAAACAGTGCTGGTTAATGTGTTTTGATTATATGCTATGTAGAAGTAAATGTACATTTATTCTAAAATTTCAGCTACCTTTAATCTCATACCTTATGCATACTGAAATTCTGATTGATGAATGTTGAATCAAAACCAGACATAAAATAGTTCCTTTAAATTCTCCTAATTCAGAGGCAAACTGTTTGTATAGCTTTTGTTGTTGTTGTTACTTCTTTAAAATAAATTGGGTTTTGTTTTTGAGAGAAAAAGATTCCTAATGCCATTTTGAATGTCGTAACATAACAGATAGATAAAAAGAAATCGGTGTATTACTTGTGCCTGCTATGGAAGGAACATCTGTGCACGTTGCCAGTTCTTGTAGGTGTACTCCTGGATTTTCATAGTTTGGCAGTTGTCCTACTGAAAGCAAGTCTGTTTTAATAAGTATTTGAAAGGCAATAAAGCACAGAACCATCTCAGTAAAACTCCATTGTTTTAATTTTATTGAGGTTCGGGCATGACTTGCAAAACCTGAAAGTTGTCTCCTTGAGGGGCAAGTAATTTGACAGTTTAGATTCTAGGGAGATTCAGCACTCAATATGAAGGACCTAATGCAGCTTTCAGGATCAGAAATTCTAAACATACAATTGGTTATCCTTGAAACAAAACCATTTTAAATGTCTTCTGCAGACAGGAGTTGCTTCTGTGTTATTTCACATAACCCATTAAAAGTTTCATGCCTGGAGAAAACACATAGTGCTGTGTTATTTCCTTGATATAGTTCTTTGGAATAGCTTTTCCACAATTTTATGAAGCTTTCCACAGAAATGTAATAGATGCATGAAAAGTTCTCAAAGGCAAATCAGCGTAGAACCCTACCTCCTGTGTAGAGGTCTGTGGTGAGTCATTAGTCAAGTAGCTGGTTATACATGATGTTGAAAACAGAAAATTAACTGTTTGGCAGCTGGATGTATTGGTAGAATCAAAGCATAGCATGCCTTAACATTGCAAATGAATAAAAATTCTCATCTGGAATATATCTGTTAAATTGTTATGCTAGTACTGTGATAATAATTATGTGGACCAAAATAGCTGGCTACTGAACAAACTAACACCTGATTTTTGTCTGATTTTTCATCTTTAACGTAGTGAACAGATTTTTAAGAACTATACTTTCTCTCATAGCTGAAGAATGTGTGGTTCATACTAACAGGATGACTTTTACTGTTGCTTTAGTTTTGTAGTAGAAGTTTCACCTTAAGATGATTTTCCTTACCCTCATTTTCATTTGTATTTTATGTATTATTGCCTGGCAAGTTGACCTTTTCAGCTCACTTGCTGTGAAATGTTGCTACTAAGGATAGTCGATATCAAAACAGGTTATTTCCTAGGTCTTATTAAAAATATTGAGAGATGAAAGGTTTCTAATTAGCTGCAGAACTATGTATTATTAGAAACTTGTACTTAAAAAAAGAACACATACTTCTTCCCTTCCTCTACTTGGAAAGACAGTGCCAATTGAATTTCTGAAATAATATGTAGAGTTCATCTGTGGTCACCACAGATGGCATTCAACTTCAAAAAATGTTGGTTTTGTTAGAAATTATTGTTTTGCTTTAATAATACAAGCTTATGTTCCAAACTGGGAAAATTAGGTATGCTCTTGCACATCTGCATTTTTTTTTTTATATTAACCATGGGGTTGAGTTTCCCAGCTTTTTAGCCCAACTGCTTCAACTATCAGTTTTATATACTTGCTGGCTTGATATTTTCCTTTTTAAATGGTATATCTTAGGAATTTGACTTGATCTTACTGTGAATTGTGAAAAAAGTTTGTTTTTTTAATCTGCCTTCATTTGGTTGACTGATTTCTGTGAAAGGGCATGTCATATGTTTTAAGGACAAGTCATGTGTTTTAAGATGTGAAATAAGATAAAGGGCGATGTCCAGAGACCATTTATAGTCAAAAATATTTCTTAATTTGTCTCAACTGCTTAGCCAGTAAGTAGGATTTAATACCATGAAAAAGTTTCCCAGCACTGAGGCAAAGAGTTGATACAAAACTGACTACAGTATGAGCATCGCAGGGATTTTCTTTTGCTTTTCTCTGAAGCACTGGCACAGGCAAGATAGCAGACTATGCACCAATGATCTGATGCAGTGTTGCAAATCTCGTCTTTCTTTGAAAGTTTCTGCATGCATGGCTATCAGAATGAAGAGGTTTTAAAGAGCTGTAGGTGCTAAGGTTTTTATCTCTTATTTCAGCTCTCTAATGCAGAGGTAAATTATTTTCCTCCAAGAAGACACATTCCGTGTGTAAAGTTGAGCATGTTAAATGATGTTCTCTCAGATCTAAATCACTGTTGGAGTACAGAAAGATAGGGTGAGTCTGAAAGTCAGTTTCTGTGTGGAATTTAAAGCCAACATGAGTATGGCTGTATGCTTGATACTAAGCAAGCTAATGCCATCTGGTCATAATAACTGGCTTCCATAGACAGCTGGAACAGAAGGAAGTGAAAGCAAGTGAAAACTGGAATAGCTCCAGAAAAAACAAGTGAGGTCTTGGACATTACTGGGCAGAAAAGGACATCCAAGTCCTGCCTGTATGGAGTAGTAGGGCTTGTTACCATGTAGTCTGTAATTGGAGGGAGACAAAGAGGAGGGCAGATTGGTGGTTCTTGCAGTTGCTTGTGTGTTCCTGGAAGAATGGTTTATGGTTTGCACAGATGCTTATCAGAAGCAGTCTAGAAAGATTAACTCGGTCATGAAATCTACATGTTTCCCTACTCTACCTCAATGTTGTGGTTTGTAACTCCATAATTTCTACAGCTATATGGAGATAATAACATAGGAAGGGTTGTAAGTTATTACAAATAACAGTCTGATACAATCGGAAAACAAAAATATTAATTCCCTAAATTTGCTCTTTTTAATTCTAAGTAATCTGGATTACTTTAACTCAGGTACATCGTTCATAAAGATTATAAACATCCCAATATTTGAGGATTCTGAGAATATGCAAGATATGGAGTTTGAATCAAGCAATGCTTAGGTAAAAGTTTAATGTTGTTGGGATGTTTGGAAAGAAGCTGGGAGTACACAAACAGGCTTGGTAATTCAGGTAACCTATGTATGAATTTAAGAATGGAAGGTCATACCTTCCAAACCATCTTCACAGCACATTAAAACAAAACAACCCGCAACCACCCCATCCCCAACAAATTCAAAAATTCAAAGTTCACTAGTCTTGACAATTAAGTGTGCCAGTTTAAAAGAGTAATACTGAAACATCTGTGCTTCAGCTGGAATTTACACTATTCTGGTTTACTAGTGCTGGAGTGTTCTGTTTTGTCAGTCTGTGAACTCGTATTCTATACAGTATCATTTGTCAGAAGTCCATTTCACTTTTACAGTCCCTCTGTTTTCCCACTTCTGAGTTATGGTTCTCTCCATGCCTTTTATATGGGGAATTCTTAGTGATAAAAATAATATATGGTACATAATGTCTTATGTTTCTGATTGGATTTTTTTTCTGGTTTTTAAATAATTACCTTTTGGTTTCATCCTGTGGAGAAATTATTTTAGTTTCAGTGTTGCTTTTTTTTTTTTCCTATTGCTAATCCTACTCAGCGACTACATTAGGAAAAAAACCAGTTTCAAGGAAAACATTCTGTTCTTACTTAACCTTAAATTAATTAAAATATGGTTATATTGCTGTCTGTTCAGTTTCTTAATTAATTGAAATTTGTAGAGTTTAGAAATCTCTTCATGTGAAATAGGTAGTTATGACTGCCTGCTTTCCTGTGTTTAAGTGCTAGGTGAGTATCGCAGGCTTAGTTTAGAGATTTGCTTTTAAACAACTCTTGTTCCTTATATCTCTTTTTTTTTTTTTTTTTTTTTTTTTGTTTGTGGTTTTGCTGGAACTTAAATAGGAAGGGCATCATTCTGGAAAATTTCTCATCTGAACTGAATTTGTATCCTAGAGCACAACAGTGAATGTTCCTTATTTTTCTAAAGGCATGAAGGACATTGGGAACTCCTCATAGACTTTTATTTTGGGACAGCAGTCATTGCTGTTTGCCTGTGTGAAATGCTCAGCACAGTGAAGCTGGAGCTCTGAAGTGTGAGGAAATTCCAGGAGGATGAATAATAAATAATTTATATAACTGTTTGAAACCCAACATAGCATGCAGCTTAACATTACAAAAGAATTTATCCCTAATTCTAACTATAATAGCACTTTTAGAAAGTTTTGCTGTTCAAGGGCTTCAGTCTAAGATGTATAAGGGTTTATGTGAAGGATAAGCAGTTTGTGAGAGTTGGCCTTCATCCCATGGGCAGTCCTTTGGTATTATGCAGGAGTGTTAAGAGTAGATGGATTCGGAATTTAATAAGGATTTGGAAGATTAGTAGATTTGTTGCAGGGGGGAGGAGGGGGAGGGTGGGAAGTCTTCTAAAGTCGTGGAACTATTAGATAAGGTGCTGGAATAGCCTCTGAAAAAGGGTGTTGCTGTTGCATATAATTTTCCCGGAACTCGGCTGATGCACATAAGATTTTCTATGACTAATAGGATTGCAACAAAACAGAATACTGACATTTTTCTTGCAATTTAGTGAGGCATCTTTTGATCCATAATCATCCCTGAGCTGAGGGCTCACTGTGCAAAGCTGAAAGTGAATGACAGACTCTAAAAAGATTTTGGTCTTCGTGACTTGTGGAAGGTGGATAGAACATAATTCCTTTGCTCATTGGGACTGCATATTTTAGTTTTATCTCACCCCTGTGTTTCTCGGCAGTGTTGAAAGGTGTTATTTCCCTCAAGTGTGATGGCAGCAGAGAGTCAACTGATCAGCATGGATCTATGAAAGATTTGCAAAAAAACCCAACAAACCAAACAACAACTTTAAAAAAAAAATGTCCCACAGCCTTTTAGACAAACCAATTAGCAATCTGAACAGAAAAGGAAGAAACTAAATTTCCCTCTAAATATCATAGAATCATAGAATAGATTGGGTTGGAAGGGATGTTGGATGTCATCTAGTCCAACCCCCTGCCATGAGCAGGGACATCTCCAACAAGATCACATTGCTCAGAGCCCTGCCAACCTGACCTTGAATGTTGCCAGGGACAGGGCATCTACCACCTCTCTGGTCAACCCGGGCCATTGTTTCACCACCCTCATTGTAAAAAATTTCTTCCTTATATCTAGTCTGAATCTTCAGTCTTTTAGTTTAAAGCCATTATTACCCTCTGACCTGCTCAACAAGCCCTGCTAAAAAAGTTTGTCCCTATCTTTCTTATAACCTTATTTCAGAGATGTTTCTTCCAGAATAAGGCACATTATTGGAGAGGGTACAAGCTTCTTGGGCTGTTCTCACAACTTCTGAGGATAAAAATGCAAACTCATTCAAGACTACTGCATTTTGCTCAAGGTCTTGTGAGGGGGAAGTAATATATACAAAGTTTTCCCCTACTGGATACATACCCAACACACCTCATTCTGATCCTAACCGCTGACTCTGTCAAGTTACCTGCCTTCTGCTACATGCCTTTGCTTTCTTTTTAGATGGAATCACTGAAATAGAGAACTTAAGCAAAAGATGGTCTTAGTTAGTTTACCTCATTAGAT
>JAOXJM010000033.1:4512817-4531429 GCA_026413425.1 Tringa solitaria | reverse complement strand
TCTTATTTAGTTTACCTCATTAGATAGTTTTGGCAATTTTTTAAATCCACTTTGCACTTTTATCTTAGGTTGAATACTAGTGCTGGAATACATCTAGGGTAGTAAATCTAGATGGAAATGCTGTACTAAACGTAATCTGTTTAGAAGAGCAGTCAGCAACGCGCTTCTACAGAAAAAATTAAATTGAACTTGTGAAAGAATATGCCTGATTGTCCTAATTTGTACCTGTTGTTTTTAATGGTTATTAACACTTCTTTTTCTATTTTTATTTTTATTTTATTTTTTTCAGAACTGATAGAGCACCTGGCTGTCTAATGTGGTCATGCAATTAATGCAACTTCATGATGCCATGCTGGCGCATGCACAAATAACCAGTTCAACATTTAATTCTCCATTTATGCATGTGATTATTACAACCTGTTGTTATGGTGATATCAGTTTGGCACAAGCATACATCTATTTCAAAAGTCGTTAGCAGATTTGTTAACATTTGCAGAACAGTTGCTTTTCCTGGGTGTGATTTTGAAAGTTTTCATGAAATCTAATGATAAGCTACCTTTTATGTGATAGCATTTCTTTTCCTGAAAAGGAGAAGGTTTACTGTTTCTCAAACACACAAGGACATTCTCTTTGGCAGAATTTAATGATCTCTGAATTAATCCTCTAACACAGCAGTATTCATTCTGATAAATTTATTGTTTCTATATCCCTCAGGTAGATTATGAACCCTGGCAAAATACTGGTGCTTTTTGATTTTCCTGGAACAGAAGCACAACTTACCCCTATCAGAGAGGTTACAGCAGAACAGAACCATGACTTTTGTCCCATATAGAAGGACAGAAAAATCTTTAACAGCTCGCATCCCATTTTCTAATGCAGACCAAAATAACCTTGTCTTATCACGAGAGATGTTTTTTTCATCAGTCCCCTAGATGATGAGACAAAGCCTTTTCTTTCCATGGCTGGTAAGTACAAGGTCAGCATTTGCTTTTTCACCATTGGTTTAGCAAAGCATTGCTTCTGATTGTCAGGTAGCTAAATCATGCTCCAGTTACAGTTTATCTGTTGTTGTTGCTACCCCATTGAACAGAAGGAGCACGTCAGCGTCTGTCTTGTCTTTTCCGGGAGTATTAACAGCGTCTATGAGCTCTGACTAATTCTTATGATATTTTCCAGTAGTCTCAAGTCTTTTCCATTTATTGATAACATAAATCAACCATAAAGTTATTGTTCAGCCTCCATGTTTATCTTTTAGAAACCCAAGCAGTCAAGCTTGTTAATGTTGTGTGATAGGTAGCAGTAAACCATAGCTCTCATTTTTAATTCTCTTTGATTTTATTTATTTAATATTATCTTATATAAGAAAATTACCTAAGTCTGTTCTTGTAACTGGTACCTCACTTTTGCAGTAAGAGATTTATTTTAAGACGTTTATCCTTATAGAGTATAGTTAATTATTATTAAGATAAAGTTTCAGTGTATTTGCTTTGTATTTTTATCTCTGATTCAGAATCCAAGTAGCCAAAATGGTTAGTCATCACTGTGTCTGTTAGTTGTATGATTCAATATTGAACTTGCTGGCTAACAAAATCATGTTTCCTTGTCCCTGTATGTCTTTAGTTCCTTTAATGAACATTAACCAGGCAAGCAGAGCTTCTCACCTTTTACCTTTTTTACCTTCTGTGAAACTGTAAAGAGGCATCGTGGTAATTCCGTCCTGCTTTAGGTCTCTCTTAATTGATTTTCTGTGAATTTTAATGATAAACCATCTCAAATTGCTAGTTTGAGTTGTAAATGGACCTGGGAAGATCACTGCATGATCCATTCTTAACATGACACTGTCCCCAGTGAACCTGCTTGAATTAACACAGTGACTTCAGTTTCCCATTAGTTGCTGACAGCTTCATGTTAAAAAGTCCTGTTAATTTTGGACCAAAGATATCAGACACAAAGCACAAAAGATGGTTCTCATTCCAAACTCCAAGAAAAATAGTATTAGCATAGAGGGTAAAAAGACCTTGTCTTAGATTGAGCCAGAAAATTTGGCATCTAGCCCTAGTTGGGCGTTCTAGTTGTCTGTAGTGCTGTGTGGCACTGGAATAATCCAAATGGTCCTTTCCTGCTTGAATACATCATGAGAGTGTAAGTGGGATTCTGCTATTGCTAAAGACTGATTATAAATCCTCACCTGGGAGAGGCAGTGGATGAGCGGATGTCGGAGTTACTGGGTCACGGTGGTATTTGGCTCTTTTCCTTGGAGATACAGTGGAGTCACTTAGTCTCCATTTTATGATGCTGGAAACACCCTCTGGTCCCCAGATTATGGAGTACTCAACTTGCCCTTTTCCTTGCAAGCGTCCTGACATGTGTCATGTAGAGTCAGAGAGGCCGGTTATGCATCTCATCACGGTGACCCTTATGCTTTAGCAGGCCTAAGAAAGCTATTTTATTTTCTTCCTCCCTGGCTTTCAAAACAGTTTCCCAGCAGGTTGCCTGTAAAACTTCTGCCATCCTGGGCATCTGGCTTTGAATGTATTTATATCTAGTTGCTGTAAACCATCAGGAGGCACTCCAGCTACAACGTGGCTGGGTAGCTGGAAAACAAAACTGTAAGAGATTTATAAATAAGTCTTGTGCAGCTGGCTGCCAGCCTTATTTTCAAGCATCTTTTTTCCCCTGCATATGTTATGGAAGTCAAGATATCCATTAGGAAAGGTAGCCTTTTGAAAACCAACAACATTCCCCCTCCTCCAAAAAAAACCCCCAAATTCAACCCAACAAAATCATGAAAACTCCAACCCAGGTTATTTGGAGAATGTGTTGTTATTGTTTCTTTGTTATAAACAGACTGTATTTAGCATGAATTTAGATATGTTTTATCTGAGGATCAATGGATGAAAAAAAATGTAAAATCTGAATGCATAAAAGAAGGCAGCACAGGAAAATCTAATTATCTTCCCTTCCAGCTCACAATCCCCAACTAATTGGTGTATAAAGCTGGATTGACAGAAAGAAATTTCAGAACATATCGGTTTCCTGATTTTGAAGAAGAGAGGGATCACCACCCCCTCCACCCCCTCCTTTTTTTTTTTTTTCATTTCTACATATTAAAGTTCCTATGAAGACTTTAAATTCCAAACGGGAAAACTAGGGGCTGTATTTTGCCCTCAAATACTTTCAGTAGAAAATCTTTTCGTAGGACAGAGCATCATGCAGATTTCATTGTTTATTTGTAGCTGCCAAAGGTGTTCAGTTCCTTAATACCAGCCTGCCACTTGTTTTAAGGTTATGATAAAGCTTCCCTTTTGAACAGAATGGTTTTTTGCTAGATGGAACAGTAAAAGTTCTGTTAAAGTCATGAGGCAAAAAATGAGGATTTGACCTAATGCTACATCTTAGAAGCATTCTCCATCTCCCACCCACTTCTCCCCATTTCTCTCTTCAGCTCTTTCTCTTCTCACCATAAATTGCTGAGTCCTCGGGTCTTTCAAACAGTTTGAAGGGTGTTGGTTTTTTGGTTTTGTTTTGTTTTTTGTTTTTTAAGCGGTTTATAGTGGTTTTGGAGAACAGAAATTAAATTGATGGCAATTTGCATTATTTGCTAGTGCTTTCAATCTGCACCTATACCAGTGTCCAATGTTTGGGTCAGATTGTTTTCCTGCAATTAACTGTTTTAACTGACTGAATGCTCAAGCATAATCAGGCTGATTATGTTCAAGCAGTTGAAAGTTCAATGCACAATGAGAAACAGGATAGCAATTATCTTCTAAATTCCTTTACATGAACCACAGGAGGTGCTTTTGCTCAGGACTGGAGTTCTGGATAATTTGTATCATCAATGTAGTTCTGATTTTAGTTTCCTAATGTGTTTTGGAAAAAAATCAGCATGGAAATGATTGAAATAAATTTTTATGTTAATCCTCAGACTTCTGTGAGTAGGAGTAGGAGATTCATGTGACTTCAGACTTAGGAAGCAAATAAAAGTCAAGTAGTTAAAATTCTGAGCTCTGAAAATGCAAGACAACTGCTTATCTCAGGTATTCATTTTGAACGAGATTCTGGTGTATCCTGAGGAGTAAAAATGAACCTTGGTAAAGAGAATTAATTTGCAGCTGAGACAGAAAAGAAAAGGTAGTGGCTATAGTATTTTTTTCTTCTTTGTTCATTAGGGTGGACTAGACTCTTGCTTCTTATCTATCATACCGTATTCCTGTTGCACCTCTTACTACATTTCAACAGTGTTGCCACCCAAAAAATTTTGTACGTGGAATGTTGGGGAGATGGGGAAATACACAACTCTTGTACCTGAAACAGCTTGGGAAAGAGGCAGCTTGTGAATTCTAGTTGGTAACAGTAGAAAGGGCTTGGAAGTGCATGCATATTAAAAGTATGGGATTACATTCAGCTTTCCAAACACTTTTTTATTTGCCTTTGAATATATGTGATATTTCAGTGTGTGGTATATGTATCTTTTTAATCCTTAGTCTTTTATCTTTAAAAGATATGTTCTTAAAAACGCTCTTTTGTGATGGTACATATGTATTTGGTGCAAGGAATGTGCTATCAGAATCAGTAATTTGACATTTTAAAATCATTTGTTTTCCGAAGAATGCGTGCAGGCAGAAGAGATAAAATCTTGCAGGCCTTATCGGGCAAAACTCTTAATGTTAGTAGGAAAATGGCTTGATTAAGGACTGAAAGAAAGAACTGCTGAATCGGTATTAAAATTAAATTAACAGGATTTTCTGATGACAGAGGTTCAAATTCACTTGTTTTTCTTTTCTGCAGTTTGTCTTCTAGGTGGAAATTTTTTTGTCCAGTGTTTATTAAAGATTTTATACAAAATAGAAGACCATCAATAATAGTGCAGTTTTTTTTCAGAACACTGCCTATCTTGGCTGTTAATTAGATTAATTAATTTTAAAAATTACAATAATAAAAAATAAATAAAAAAAATAGATTAGGAAAAAATAAATTAGATAAATTAGAAAAAATATTAGATAATTTTTTTCTTACAGAAATGCTCCCAATCTGGAGGGAGCACATCTTTCTTCATCTTGGTGGTGGGCAGTAAGGTGACTTATTAATCACCTGGGACTATTGTGTGAGGGTATTATAGGCTACATGTCACATGGATTCCTTTGAGCAGTGATGAGAATAAGAAAAGGACAGCAGATTTTTTTTTATCATCTTGAGACTAGATTTACAGAAAGTATGTGAATTAACCATATCTGAAGTACAGATTCAGTTTATGTTTAATTAGCTTAACAGAAGGTGAATATATTAAGAAAATAATATTGGTGTAAACGTTGTTTTTTTTTTTACTTAGTTTCATTTTTTCTTTTTCCAGCAGCTGATTTAAACCAGTTGTTTTCATCTAGTTCAAGTGTAGTATTTTTCTAGTCAGAACTTTAAAAGGATATAATTTTTACAGTTTTATTGCAGAGAAATATTCTTTTCATAAAGATCACACACAAATGCTACAGAGCACTGAGGTCCCCAATGCATTTGAACGAGTCCACTGACATTCCCATTGTGTGTGTAGGTTAAATAATAGCCATGTGTTCTCGTCTAGATTTTGTTTTACTAAAAAGGAAAAAAAAATATTGTTCGAATTAGATATGCTTATGATAGAAACCATACTAGATGCTATTGCTAAGGCTTTTTGCAAAGTTTGTTTTAGAGCTAGGTGTTTTGGCTGCGTATTAGCTTAGAAATTTTACCATACCATTACATGGTTTGAAACACTTTGATTTGGTTCACCTAGAATCTAGTGAAATTCAGTCTTGATGCAAAGCTTAGATAAATTTAAAAGAAAGAAAAAAGAAAAAAAAACACCAAAAAAACAAAAGAAAATCCAAATTCTGCTTTTTGTCAATACGTCTTTATAATCTGTCCTCTACAAGAAGCACATGCTCTTCTAATAATGTGGCATTATAGACAACTGAAGAATTGCTTTGTTGACTGACTGATCATACAAACAGGAAGAGACTAATGAAGGCATGTGACAAATTGAACAAGTTTAAAACAGTGATTTTTATTTCACAGCACTTTCAAGGTAGCTCTTCAGAAAGACTCTGAATTCTTGCTCCAAAGCCTCAAGATGCTGAAAAAGTAGAATGCTTGAGAAGCATGAAACTAATTTCCTGTTTTCTAGATTGTTCCTTACATGTTTTTCTCCCTGTTGAAGGAAAGTTGCTTGGTAACAGTTGATAATGATTGGTAGTATGAAAATTTTGCTGGAAATATGTAATTTAAACGTTATCTTTTAGTAGACACAGACTCTTGCTGCTAAATATTAGTTCAAAGTAGAGATATATCTGAGTACAAGAAAAAATTAATCATGATTAACAGCATGCAATGATTCCTTCTGTAAATTGTCATTGATTACACCGAGGTTTATATGCTTCGCTACCTAATGATTCATAATGCAAATATGAAAAGTGAAGTGCCTATGTATTATTTCTTGTATAAATACATTTACAAGTAAATGATACGCAAATTCTCACCCAATCAATGATTTTTGCTGAACAATTACATTTGAAGGCATTTTTTCAAAATTATTCTCTATGAATTCAAGTGCATTAACTGTTTTTGGTTTTAGTTCTCTAAAATACCTGATATTTAACATCCTGCTAAAGACCAAAACAGCTAATGTACTATAAGAAAGTCAGCTTTCACAGAGATGTTTCATGTCACAGATGAGAATTGTTCCCCCTCAGTAGCTTTCATTTCAAAACCTTTTTTGTAATTGGTTGTGCTTAATATTTGTGAATCTGTAGGAGTGATTAGGAGTACATGAATGTCAGGTTTTTTGAATGAGCTGAAGATTTCCAGATGAAAGGACCTGATTTAATGTTGTCCGAAAAAAACAAAGTCACTTTAGAACAATTTTCATGTTTTTTAGCTCATACCTATCATCAGCCACAAGTTTAACTTGTTTTAATGGGGCATTCCACTGCAGTTTTGCATTACCTTAAGTTCACCTTCCTCACCTACCTGTATTTCAGGTGGGTCACTTATCTTACTGAAAACTCATTTCTCACAGTACTCATTATTTCTCAAACATAGGGATCTCCTAAGCATAAAGGACTATTTGGACGTAGAGGTTCTCATGTATTCCAAAGCTTTTTGGTTCTGCATTCAGTGCAAGTGATATTTTCTAAGAAGCAAATACCTTCTCAGAATCATTCAGTGGGGTATCCCAACAACTATAGAAAGAGCACTCCACTGCTGAACTTGAAAAAACCTCCCCTCTTTCCAAGAAATTGTTTCCCTGCACAAACCTTGTCGATATGTTCTCCATCTTGCTTGACAGTTTCCAGCACTCTCTGTGAGTAACACAAATGTGGTGAGAATATAAAGTACCCCATGTTCTCAGACAAAAAGACACTGTCAAAGATTAAATTGTCAAACGAGACATTGTTAAAGCATGTTGATAAGTAAAACAGCAACAATCACAACGACCAGATGGTGCTCATAGAAAACTTGAAAGCATTAATCATTTTGTTCTGTAGGCTGGTAGCAAAAATATGTTTGCTATATTTAAATGAAGATACTTTATGGAAGAGTTTCAGAGTAATTGGAATTTTCTTAAAATTCTTTGTCAAAATGTTTTTGAAAGAACTGTAGGCCTTGAAAGAACCAGGTAACCTGCTTCAAGAATTAGGTGATGGGAATTTGAAGAGTCAGTTGGAACAGAGGTAGAAGAGAACCCAAGTTTAGCTGGGAGAACAGTCACTGACAGTTCCGTGTTTTTTCGATCGTGGCTTGTTTAGTCTAGGCCTTCTTCCCTTCCTTGTCCTTTCTGTTGAATACTTCAGCCCTTGTGGGATCATCTGGTGAAGTGTTTGATAGAAGACTTTAAGTATGAAGGAAAAGAATAAAAAAAAGACTGTAGAGTATATGGAAAACTAATATATCTTAGTATTTTATCAATTTTTGTTATGAATCCTCAGTGATAACCTCAGTGGTTTCAGTAGACCCGTGATTCTTAAGAATCCTAACTCTCTATTCACTGTTGCTTTAAGTATCAGATTACAGTTTAGGGGGCTGTGAAAACCTTTTTCATGACTTTTCAAGCTTTCTGTGTTTTCACCTTTAAAATTTATTTAAACACTCATGAAAAAATTTCTTCAAAGTTCTACTACAATATGTTGGATGCTTAGTTGTTAAAGTTGTTAAAGCTCTTCCTGAGCTTTAAACTGTGTGCTAATATATTTTCTAGAGCTTAGACAGAAATGTAAGGTGTTGTTGGCTTTCACTCTCTTGCTGTTGATAATTTTATTTACTGTGATTTAAAAAAAAAAAACAAAGAAGAGGGAGGGGAACCAAAATGAGCCTATTGTGTTTGCACAGTCTGGCTAAGAGACTTCCCTTCTTGCCAGTGCTATTGCTTAGTCTACTAACAATAAGAGACACTTGTTGTAAATACTTATTTTAGGGGTTTATCACAGGGTTTTATTGCTGTTAATTTCAGTTTATATTTTATTTTTAAAGCCTTTGTATTTCTGTCCCATTTGATGGAGAAATGTATAATTTGATATTCAGAAATGAAAACAAATCTATGCTGCTCCTGAGCATAAGTCTAGGAATGCTCCAGTGGTGTCCTCTGGATTTTCCTCATTATTCTGAATGAGTTCTGCCAAGAACATCTAAGATGTGCTCATTGCAGTCTGGTACTTCTGCTTGAACTCTCTGTTCATAGCTGTGATTCTCTGATTCTGCAGTTGTAATTTTATCTTTTTTTCAGTATAGTGTTGCCTGCTAGAGCCGAGGTAAACAAAAGATAAGATTTCCTACCATTCTGGACAGGCAGCTCTCTTCATTTTCTGCTGTCTTTAAACTGACGACAGTTCTACTATAAAGCTTTTTCAGAGAGAACATTTCGTCAATACATACACATAATTACATAAATATATTTTGTCTCCAAAGAAAACATAGCATTACAAGCTGTGTGCCTGGGGTACTCTGAGAGAGCATTATTTCCATTTTGAAATGTGTTTGAGAGTGATTCATTTTATTAATAGTGTGAGAAGAAATATTTTTAAAGAGATTATTAAAAAAGACAAGTATTAACAAAAGTTTGTTGGGATTGCTACCCTCTAGTCAGGGTAACATTTTCAAAGATGTTTTGGGTAATGAAGCCCCTCGTGCTCGTCAATAGTAATAAAGTTTTTAATGAGTATTCAGTCCCTAAAGGTCATTTTGTCTGTCCATTGTTTAATTATGGGAATAAAATTATTTTTACCCTTACCTATTTGTGGATTTAGGAAGCGATGTGTGCCTTATGGTCACTATTCTTCAATGTCAGCAATTTAGTACTAAAGACAGTGGAGAAGAAACCCCAATTAAGACCAAAGAAAACACACACACACACAAAATGTCATTTGTGTGTTTGATTACAGTTGTGCCAAAGTATAAATTTATACAACCAGTCAGATTATATCAGCATAAAACTAGATCAAAAGAATCAGCCTAAGGAGAAACAGAAGCATTTTTTCCCCTTATATTTAGCTTTTGTTGCACTTCCAGTTTCTCTTTTTCTGCCTCTTTTGCTGTTCCCATATTTCCTTCTTGTTTTGTTTTTCCTTCATTCTTCCATTGTCACATTTTTGATGGAATCAGTGAACTCTGCAATGTAATTAAAGGTACTGTTGCCTTTTTCTCAATTGAAAAAAAAACAAAACAACAAAAAACCAACTTCAGCCACAAGACACCTTCCTTTCAGTAGTGAATGTATGTGTGTCTAATTTACTCTTGTGGGGTTGGGGGAGAAAAGGCATTGGCTGATCTTCCTTCCTTCTTCCTTTTCCTCAAAGGAAAGGACAGTAACATTTCTGATAGATTTACCCTTGGAAGACAAATGAGACCATCCAAAGCCTTCTGCATTGGAAATCAATGTGCATAAAGCAAGAAAAATGGGCAATGTTATCAAGCGAATAGTTTGCACAGTCACTGAACTCCAGAAAAAATAGGCCATTTTCCTGTCCCATGGGCCATTTTCCTGTCCCTAGTTAAGGTGGCAAACTCCAGCATAATCAATTCCAACTATTTTTCCCAACCTCTCTTTTAAAGCATTCCCACGTGGGAACACATGGTATTTGCCACCGGTATTTGTTCTTGCCTTACAATGGTCCCAGCTGTGTAAAATTTCTGATAAAATTTAGTGCATTTTTGGTACTATGTTATTATTTTTAAAATTTTTCCTCTGTTTTTGAAATTGTTACCTTGTGTGCCAAATTTTTAATCTTTCTATTCTAAAACTTACCCTGAAATTCCCTCACTTTCTAGACTGAAGTTCCATATTGGGAATTGTTTAGGGAAAATATTTGTATCTAAATGCATTCAGCTAAATTCAGTAGAGCTCTTTGGTGATGAATAAGTCCTACAACCAATTTTAGAACAGAGCATTAGCTGTTCTTTTGCATCACGGAACAGGACTTCTGCATCGGTAATGCGTTGCACCAAGTGATGGTGCTTTTTAGTGTATGAAAGTGGCTATTCTAATTCTTAACTAGTCTATCCTGGCATTTTCCATGTGTGGAATGTAATTAGATTTATTTGGAAAACTCTGAATAATGTCTGGTAAGTGAAAATGTGTAGGTGGAATCTTGGCCCTTTTTAAAAAACTTGAAAAGTTTCCATTGCCGGGAATGAAAAGTTTCTAACTGTGGTTTTGTACAAAATAAGCTAAGAAGAAGCAAACAAAGTTCATCGGTTATGGGTATTTCTTAACTCAGTTGTAAATTTGTCATAAAAAACTAAGCCTAGACTGCGCAGTTTCCATGGCTTAAAATCTTCTGACCCTTACACCATCATCAGTTCTCAAAGTATCAAAAAAGATACCGTATGAGTCAATGAAAAATCTGGATAGTTGTAGAAAGAATCAACTGTAAATCTTTAGAAAGTATTCTTTTCAGTCAAATTGAGCTGGATTTCTTGGCACTGAATCTCTCATTCTGTATTGGAAAATGTATTCTTTATGAGAGCTAAGAATTTAATGAAAAGAACTACCTTGGAGAGGAAGTGCTTTCATTGCTACTGAAGTAACTGAAAGTTAATTTTAAAGGTCTTTTGCAGTCAAGTTATTTTAATCTGCCAGAAAATTTACCTTGATCTATACAAAGATGTTACCTATTCACATTCATTTAAATAATAGAAAGTCACGCTATTTTCTTACTTAATTTATGGACCGACATTAGGTTTAAATTCCTAAAAGTATACTGCTGGTTTTACATTTGTGCTTTATATAGGAAATGATAGCTACCACAGAGGAAAGATTTGGACTGGTCTCGGTGAAAACAGTGTTGGTCATTGTCTATGGGACAGAGAAGATTTTGAAGCTAAAAACAAACAAGATCTGCCCTCTTTCCATATTTTTTCTCAAAGTCACTATCCCAATTAGCTTGAAAAATTCATGGGATAAAATATAGATAACTAGTTAACCTTATTCCTTTACTTGTAAATAATGCCACAATCAACTTCACAAACTGAGTTCAATTCTCAGTTTATCTTCTATTGTCAAAATAATTTAAAATCTGCCTAATTGAAAACAAGCAAGGAAAACACACTTGCCTAATTTTGCCTTGAGTATATAATAACTTTCCTCAGTCTGCTGACCATATCATTCTGAAATAAATTATGTTTCTTTTAGCAATATAGGACAATACCTGTTAATAGTATACCCTCTTGTCATCAATTTCAAAAACACTTGTGACTGCTGACAGTTCTAGAGTCTTGAATTTTGATTAAGGAATTGAATTTTGAATTTAGTGCTTACTACTTCTCCAAAATGTTCAATTACAAATGTTTTTACTGCACTTTGATTTTTTTCCCTTTAATCACCTTCACTGATTAAAGAAAATTGGAATCAAGCATTAAGGCTTATTAGAAAAGGAACAGAGAATATGAAAATTCATGCTTACATCTAGAATGATGTGTGCAATTTTAATATTTTTGTATCAAGAAGTGAATCAGAAGTATGGAACAGCTTCTATGTATGTAGGACATATGTACGCACCTATGTAAAGAGGCTTTTACTGATAAGGAGAGGATACAGGGAATGAGAAAGGGAGCAAAGGACGGAACTTGAAGCCCAGTCAGATAGGAGTATTAGAATAGGTCTAGTAATGTGCTAAATTCAAAAACTGGGAAGTAGTAGCATGTGACTAGCAAGGTCATTCATATGTCTCCCAAGAGATGGTTAAACCAGAAGTGACCTAACTTTTGTAGCTTTCTGTGACTCAATGAAAACAGGATTTCATCAAAACCTGCACATTCCTTGATGAACCTGAGGTTCTAGCATGTTGCCTGTTTCTTAGTATTTGCTTCTTTGGTCAGTTTGTATATTTTGTTGCAGTAATATCTCAAGATGTAACTAATCAATAGAGATGAATAATGCAAGATGGTCATTACACCAGACAGTTTGTAATAGAGTTTATAGACAACACACAGGAATGAATAAGGAGCTGAGTAATGATGAAGAGAGAACTAAATAATAATGGAGAAAAATGTATTTGCCCAAACTAGTACACATAGTTCAAACTTATGGATACATCAAGGAGGAACGCAAATATTTGGATATTTTCCAGCTGCTGATGTTCTAATTTCAGAGATGCATTTGATTCTCTTCACCCACCGTGTATATGAAAATAGTGTATCCAGCACCAGCAGAAACCTTCCTTGCTTATGTTAAACACATATGTAAAAATAGTCTATATTTTATCTGCATTGTCTTGTAGCAATTTTTAAAGATTATATTTCTGTTTTCTTTAAAGGGGGAGAGTAAGGTATTAATGAGAAATCAGGCCAGATGCTATTATCAACATCACTAAGGAAGAAATCAGTGTAAATTCAATTTACTGGTAAAGGAACTTAGCAACATTATTTTCTCTCATAATGGAATAATTACATAGAGAGACCGGTGTTTTCACAGGAAAGGCTGTTGGAATCATCTTACTGTACTATAATTTTGCTTTGTTGTGGGTGACTTTTTCTTGGCTTTTCTCACTGGCTTTCCAAATTCTAGTGTAAACCAAATGATTTTTTTTTTCATGGATAAAATTATTTTCAGCTATAAACTTCCATGTCTTGCATTAATTTTGTCTCTGCTTTTTCTTTCTAGTGCATGTGTAATTGCAAGAACTAAGTGGAGCTAGCTTTTAAAAATAGCAATATTGTTGATTATTATTTTTGGTAATTTCTGTAAGAAATATCTAGTGCTTGTGCAAATGCATGTACACTCAAAGAAAGCTTAATTTAGCTGTTGAAGAACTACTATCTAGCTTAAATACTGCTGTCAGTAATGCAGGGCTAGGTCTAATTATTATCTTTTGGGTGTTTCATAGCAGGTATGTATTTATTGTGCAGTTAAGAGTATCTGAAGCTGTGTCTATCCTTTATTCCTAGATAAAATGGTTTGAAAATGCAGAATAATTTAGGATTGTTCTAGATAAAATAGCCCGGAGTTTGTTGGTTTACTTGTAAATGTCACTTTGAACTGTGACTTTTGCTTAATCAATGTATTCATGAGCCTCAGGCCCCTGTGCTCTTGTGCGTGGCCTCACATCACTATTTCTGTGACTGGATGTCAGCTTTGAGAAATGATCTGTCCTTGCATATGGACTGAGGGGTATGTGCCATGTTTGGGATGACTTTCATCAAATTCTCTGTATCGTATGGATTGTTGTAAAACTGACGTGTACTACAACGCAGAAAAATAACAGTAAAACTTTTAATGGCTTGCAAAGACTTAGCTTGGTTGTAGACAAAACAAAACTGATCAAAATTGCCTCCTTCTGACAAATTAGGATAATAATTCTCTTATTTATAAAACACTTCTCTTACCTGATCCATTTTCTGCTTGTAGGTATAACCTTAACTGTCAAAGTAAAGTTACAAAGACCTGTTGCAATAACCTAGTTTTTAGGATATTCAACCATTGAGAACGCATTCTTGGAAAGAGACTTTCCTCTTGGACGATTTTCTTTCTGGAGATAGACTTGCCAAGGGTAGTCTATAGAACCCTTGGACGCTTGTCAAGGATGGGGGATGTTTAGGATATAAAGGCCAGTGTTTGGGAGGGGCTTTTATTAATTTCTGTGTCTGTTTAAAGAAAAAAGTGGCAGACGAGGTTATGATAATAGATCATGAAATATCACTGAATAGGAAAAAGAGCAAAGTAGAAACGGCACCTCCTATTAATGATGGGAATGTTAGATAAATAGCAGAGGGAGTGAAAAACAGCTAGAGCTACTCCCAGCAGTGTCATCAGGAACAAGAGGGTGCTTTTTAATTCAAGGACCCTATGGGACACAATGAAGGCATTTTCTGAATTCATTAAAAATATATAGTAGTATACTACTGAAAATACCAACGTGGTCAAATTACACCCATAACAGATATGTTGAAGGTTTTGCAGAGTTCAGGGAAGGAAAATACAAGAGGTAAAAGTATGGAAATTCTGGATTAGGTGTGAGTTGATTCATTCTAAGTGAGAAGAATTATAGGCAAAAGCATAGCTGTGATTAAAGCTGTCAGTTTTAATAAGACATATTTTGATTCACAGGAGCTCTTAGCATTAAGGCAATTGGGTGGATATGAATGGAGAGTGACTGGAATTTCTTTGAGTCAAAAGAGGAAAATGTATTACAAATGTATTAAAAAGTATGGGAAAGGGGAGGGAAAATGTTCAAAGAGCTTTAAAAACAATGAGAAAAAGATAATTTCCAGAAGAATTAGGATTAAAGAAGAAGAGCCTCCAAAGAGTAGAACAAATGGATTAATGAAGAAAATGGTCATATTTTGGAGATAAAGAAATCAGGTTTAACAAAAGGTAAACAAAGCTATATTTTCCAAAGATTATTAAAACAAATTTTCAAGTCTATTTCAATCTATATAAATAAAATGAGAATAAAATCAGGGACATTGTTGATCAAATAGAAATTGAGGTATCATGCAGAGAAAACTAAATTATTTTCAAATCTAAAATAATAGGGTTTATAAAATTATGCCGTATTTTCTTGGTGACAGGTAACAAGAAGTTACATTAAAAACTAGATAGATGATCTGGAGGAAATTATAAAGAAGAAAGACCTACTATAAATGTCAGAATGGCTGTGAGAGACCAACAGGACACAACAGTAAAGAAAAGGAAGATGTGACTTTAGAATGTGTCCAACAAGGTATTTCCAGCTGAAAAATATTCATACCATTGTACAGGATTGGTGAGATCTCACTTGTGAAGCCATATGCAATCTGAGTCAGCCATTCAAGAAAGATGGGGGCAGGAGAGATGCAGAGAGCCTAGAAGGGAATGAAAAATGTGTAGGAGAAGAAGAAAAGTGCTTGACAGGCATAGACACAAGGGAGACTGACAGACGATATTATGTATATATTAAAAACGTGTTGGAAGTGTGAATACTAGAGGTAGAAGACATACAAATATGCTTCAAGTAGCTGTAGATAGATCTGCTCTGAAAATCAGAAGTAGATTTCCAACCATTAAACATGGCAAAGTTTGCAACAGGCTTCAAAGCAGAGCAGTGAAATAATTGCAGTTAATTGTCCAAGTGTGAGGTTACACAGCAGCTGAAAGATTTTATAGTTTGCTAAGTAATTGTCAATTTATTGTTTTAGGTTTTCTTATTATATATATTTAACCTTTTATGAACGATGACTTAAAAATTAAGCTTTTCATGTTTTGAGACTCATTTTCAGGCCCTGCAGACTCTGATGCATTAGAGCAACTTGTCTGCTCTTGGATATTATGAGTACAAACATTGATGATACAGTTGTTTACAGTGTCAGCACTCAGTAGACATACGTGAATTACCAAGTGGTTACTTTGTTTTAGGTATGACAGGTCTATGGCATGATATTCCTGTTTTATTATCTGTTTATTTTAAAACACTTAATTTAGTGCTGGGGGAGCAGACTTCTTAGAAGCAACGAACATCTGTTACTATTGCTAGTTTGAGCATTTTCAATCTGTAATGTTCTTTTCCCCTCTGGTAGTAGAAGAAAAAAAGTGAGCATTGCATAAGTGTCAGTGTGTGGGGACCTGGGTGTGGAGAGGGTGACGTGTGTGTACAGCATTAGGTGATAGTTTCTTTTGCCAGATCTGAAAACGTCTTTTCTGTGGTAATTCAAACATAAATAATATGAAAATAAGAACTTAGTAGCATAAAAAAATTAATTTCAAAATGGACATATTAGTCTTGGAAATATGTATAGTCTATATATTTCCAAAAATCCCCCTCCCCCCCAAGAAGTATTAAATACTGCTACCTTTGGGCCAGTGCTTCAAAACTTAGATTTCTGTTCAGTTTAGACTACTTCCTTTCAGCATTTAAGTTTGAAAAGATTGTAAGTGGTTATATTTACCTCAGGTAATTAGTATTCCATCGATACGAAAGGTGCACTTTATAGTGTTTCTTATTGTCACAGTTCTCCATCACTTTTTACGGTAAGGCCTTATTTTCAGGTACTTTTGTAGCTTTAAAATGCATGTGACCTTCCCTCCTTCCCCTCAATACATACAGAGTGTCTCTTTTAGATATCTTTTTCCTGCTATGTCAGCTAAAATAGCTTAGCCATTTTCTGAAACTGAATTAAGAAAAAATTCTTATTACCCATGCTAATAAAACCATATAACCATTTAATCCAAATTATCTCATATCCTCTGTATGATGGAGCAGAGGCCTGAGATCCGAAGAAATATCTTTTGCCTGGGATGAGTTTTTTCCATCTTTATGAAATTTGCCTATCAAGTCACTAGTCTCTGAAAAAATCTCATTTTAGAGACGTTTACTAGAAACATATGGACTTTGGTAGCTGAAGTCTCTGAAAATGCCCTTGGCACTAAACCTTCTCTATAAATGCAGCTTCTGAGTGAAATGTTGCTGTTATCACTCTTCCCCACTGCAACTAATTTCACTGCAGGAATTCAGACCATGGAGACCTCACAGCCTGAATTCCTCACTGGCTCTCTAACTTAATAGCATCTGCAAATGGTACCCATGGTCCCAGAAGAGAATAGTCCTTTCCATCCTGACCAGAATGACTGACCTTGGTTGTTGATGCTATTACCAGTTCTTGACTAAACTACATGCTGAGACATTTAAACATGAAGTGCTTAGGACTCTGTCCTAATACAGAAAACTGAAGTGTCTTCTTGAATATGGACTACACAGAACACAAGAGAGACACATTCAACTAATTTGCTATAAAATGCTTAATTAAACTCAAGATTTCAAGTCTGTGTACTCAGAAGTAATTTTCTGACCTTATGAAAACTGAATTTAAGAAAGCTTTCCAGATGGGTGGCTGGCAAGATGAAACATTCGGAGTCTAATTTTCCTACCATTAGATTCCTTTTTTCTTTTTTTTTTTTTTAAAAAAAATTCTATTTTTCTTCTGCAAAAAATTTCTCGGGAAAGGAGGGAGGAGAAAAAAGGAAGTGTTCAGGCTTTATTTAATTTTTTTTGAGGGAGGAAATGAATTTTCTGTAAAA
Organism: Tringa solitaria; assembly: GCA_026413425.1. Classification (NCBI taxonomy): domain Eukaryota; kingdom Metazoa; phylum Chordata; class Aves; order Charadriiformes; family Scolopacidae; genus Tringa; species Tringa solitaria. The sequence continues at coordinate 4,513,914 of JAOXJM010000033.1, read as the reverse complement.
TTTTAATCGTAGTGTTGAACATTATACAAGAACTTGGAATTACTAGAAGAGAAATTGTGCCCTTTAAGGAAATGAAGGGCCTTTTATGCAGCACTGTGTTTAGATATATAGCAAGGACAGGTAATTAAATAGTGAATAGGTGCTCACTTACCAACCGTAGAATATAGAGATCTCACCACACATGAAGGTACTCATGCATTCAGAGTGCCTTTAATACTTACTTCTTCACATTCCATAGTTATGACATCTTTATGTGATGTTGTGCCGTAACAAATGGGAAGATAACCTCAATTTTCGGCCTGTTCATCTGTCTTTTCTTCACCCAAATTATTAAACAGAAAGTGATAAACACAGCAGTTTTAGTGTTGGAGGAAACAGCTATTTTTTTCACTTTTTCTTTTAGGGATATTTCTCAAGCTCCATTTTCTTTATCCATGTGAAAAGAATGCAAAACATAAACCCTTCTGAATCATACTTTCGAAGCCATTTTTGTCATCTTTATTGTTCTCATCTGCTTGGTTTTCAATCTGTCTTTTTAAAATGTCATGTCCCAAACTGAATCCAATCAGTCCTGCTGTTGAAGCTTGAGCAGTGCTGAGCAGAGCAGAAGGATTATTGTACTGGTTTGACACATGCCATTACTGTTAATATAATCAAGTGTAGCATTTGTCCTTTTTCAGTATAAGCATCTTATATTTGCTTCTCAAGCAATTTATGATTTAACATATAATAATCATATCCGTCTGTGCAAGAATGTTCCTCGGCCCACGTTCCTCATAAATATTTGCTTTTGGTTCAATATTCCTTACCATTGCAATTTTTTGGACTGTAAGAAAGTGTAATTTTTAAAATTCATATAAAACGCATTAGGCAGTGGAAAACTAGGGCAAAATGAGTCTTTATGGCAGGGAATATGCAGAGAATATGTTACAGATTAAAACAATGTTTTAGAAAATGGTGAATGAAATACATTGTGAATGGCTTAATTCAGGTGTGATTTAAAGGTCCTCACCAGAGAGAGCTGTTTATCCAAAGTATACCAGAAGTAGTTTGGAGTTCCATGGTTGTTGTAGGGAGATGCAGAAGACTGAAGAACA
>JAOXJM010000033.1:4482259-4499044 GCA_026413425.1 Tringa solitaria | reverse complement strand
TTTAAACACTTCTGTTTGCAGAAGGGGATGCTTAAACTAACATGATTCGATTTGAAATCAGCAGAGCTTTTGGATGCCATTTGCTGTCATATATTGCTACAAATCCAGATTCTATATGGATCCAAATTTTTGGCAAGTCTGAGAAATGACCAAAGCATTGGAATATGTATTTAAGTCTCTTACATCTGAACAATTGGTTTGTGAAACCAAGAGGGCATATGTGGGCACAGATTAATAAGGTACATTTCCACTAAACTCCTGGCACCTATTCTGAGTTTCTGGTAAATAAAATCAAGTAGAAAACTTCCTGAAATTATTTCCCTTATTTTAGCACTAATCTATTCCTTTTCAGTGTCCTAAAATTGAAGTTAAATAGTACTCTGCTTTTAGATCCTGTATCTAGACATCTACTATTTCTTATTTTTAGGATTTGGATTCTAATGGTAAAACATTAAAATAGCAGTCTTTAAAAATTAATTCATTCTCACTTTTTTTTTTGCTCATGACTTCTATACTGTATTACTTAAAATAGGAAAAAAAATCCCCTGCTGTTGTCTGTATTTCAAAACAGTTTTGATTTGGTGCATGCAATAAAGTGCTAGATATTTGAACTTATCTATGGATTATATGAACCCCTATTGCTTATTTCTAATGCTTTTCAAATGTATAGAGCATGCCTGATCAATCTACTTCTGCACTGGTATTTTTATTAAAGCTATGTTATAGTTCAACATGTGATCTCACAGATCTGTCAAAGTGTGCTCACAGAAATTCTATATTGGTGATTGTAGTATATACAGTTCAAAGAATTTGGGGAAAAAAACTAATGTGCTAAATTTTCTTAGATACTGCCTCCACTCAGAATTGCTTCTTGATAGCCAAAAGCCATATAGGTACCTTACCTCTCAAATGGTCTCACTTTCAATACTTGGAGTAATCACAGTTTCTGTGAGGCAAGACATTATTAAGTCTCATAGTACTGCCGAACCTTTTAGAACCTAGTCTTTTTAATTACTGACCACAGTGTTTCGAAAATTGGTACTTGAATCTCGGAGTTTGGCTTGGACAATTTTGGTTTTGGTTTTTAATGTGAAAGAGAAGTGCGTTTTAAGCTTTCCCTTAATTGGCCTTATCTGAGTTAGCCGTGGCCAGATATGTGCTTGAAATTTCCCTGGAGAACAAGCATACAAAGCTTCTTGTAAAATTTAATTTTAATATCGGTATAATCCAAATAATATTGGTCAAGAGAAATGTTGTATAATATCCCACAGAGAACCTTTCCGTAAATTGTTTAAGAATGATTGTAGTCATACCCACAACTAATTAACCATGCCTATTTGAACTGCAGGAAATAGATCAGGATGTATGTATCTGATTGTTTCCCATCCCTTTCCCTTTTTTTTCAGAAATAATAGGCAAAATAGTATTAGCGATGTTCACTGATATTAAATTGCTGTCTTTTGCAGCTAAAAATGGAAATTTGGGGAACTAATTTTAGTTGCTATATTTCCTGTATTATTCACTCTGTAGAGCTCTTTGCATCTGTATCTAATTCTGAGGACTCATTGAAAATGACTGTGCTAGCAGGGTCTCCATAGCAGGTTTCCCTCCATGTTGGTATCTGTGAGCTCTCAAATACATAAAAGAACCACTAACAACAACAACAACAAAAAAACACCACCCCAAAGTCCAAAAACAAACCCACAAAAAAAGCCCCAAAACCACGAATAAAATAAATCTTGTTCAGAATCTGTAATTCTATTAATTCCTCTCTGATAATCATTAATTTCGTGATCTGGTCTATGTAAAATCTCTTAGACTGGAATCAAGTTCAGAAGCCGTGTCTCAGTGCTAGCAGGAAACTCTTCCTACTTTGCAGAATCTGACTTTTGTCTCAGTCTTCTCTGTTGAGGTTCAATTTGAATTAGAAGCATGTCTAGTTGCCAGTGAGCTTTATTTTTATCACCTGCTTTATCCAAGATTGGGATGGTCAGGAATTGATTAACAACAATGATATGTAGTGTATCATCTTTGAGTATATGTGAAGTAATCCCCACCAGTGACATTTTAGAATATGAGCTGATATTGTTAGAATCTATTTGAAATTAAGACCCTCCAACTAATCTGTAATCCTACCCAAAACAGATGCCAACTCATAATAAAAATATGAAATAAACTGCATAAGTCTCTAGAAGTAACATAGCTGAGCAATTCCAATAATTACAAATCTTATATGTGGCTACTTAAAAACCATGAAATGTGCTAATTCTGACCCTTAAAGGGTATGAAGTTAAGGACATTTCATGATAAATAAATACAAAGAACCTTGATGAAGGGAAAGTACCATTCGAAGTTTTGGCTGAAGCCAAGATTGAAGACGCTGCGTAAGATTCATATGTTTCAAATAAGTTCAAGTTTCAAACCAACTAGTTTTGTTACATGTGCCTTATTGACACAGGCTTGGCTTTTTTGTCAGGAGAGCTTGAAATCTTAGTAATGCATCTATTGCTTAAAATAGCTTTCTGAAAACAAAGTCAGTAAAGCACAAATTGCTTTACTTGACCTGTGGTAGAAGAGGCCTTTCTAAGCGTGTATTAGTTATGACATCTCTGCAGCCTTAGCAGCTGAACTTGCAGTCTACAGCTGTACTTCTGAAAAAAAAAATACTAATTTAGGCTATTTTTCCCCCAGAAGCCAAAAGGCATGATATCACACAAGTTCACAGAGCTGAGCTCTCTTAACCTCTCAAACAGGACGGCTGTGTTGAGGCTGCTGAAGGGGAACAGTTCCAGGGCTGTTCTAATGCCTGACTTGTGCTCAGGAACTGTTTTGGAAAGCGCTAATTGGTAGGGGCCAAAATCAGGCCATGGATATTGCCCCAGTGTAATCAGAAGAGGTGTTTGTGTGCCAAGGTCTCTGCTCAAGCCCATGCCTGGGCAGTGTTTAGTTTCCAGCACGGGCACAGCTATAGGGTTAAGAAGAAGAGAAAGTGTTCTTCCTTGTATTGTAACTCTAAAGTTTTATTTTCCCTTGATCATGATGTCTCTTGCCATTAAATGAACTTTTCGTGCATTTTCTCACTCCAGAGTTTCTGGTAGGGGAGAAAAAACGTAATAAAAAAAAGGTGCTTGTGATGTTTATTCTTTCTTCTGTGAAACAGAAAATAACACCACCTGGCTGCCTTCTAGCAGTTCATTAAGCCATACAACTAAGCACTTTTCACAAGGCGAGGATAAATCTTGATATTTTTGTTTTGACAGACTTTTTAGCATGGTTTCCTAGGGAAACCAGACCTTTGTAATCACATGGGAAATGACAGAGGAGATGGAGGGCAGGGCAGATGAAGGGAAGGAGTCTGGCTCTTGCTGTGATCCTGTCCTTGTGCCACCGGCAGTTCTTTCTTCCTCTGTCAGCTGACAGCTTTGCAAACTGTTAGCTGCTTTCAGGCAAGTTTGATAAAGAAAAAAATCGCTGTTGAGTAGAGGAGGATCATTGTTCCCACTCAGAAATGCCCTGGCTGAAAGAAGTTGCAGCTCATGCCTTCTGGGATTAAACACCCCCCACCACACACTTCTTAGAGAGATAACTCTTTATTCTTTAACAGTTGGAAGTACGTTAGCCAGACAAGCAACCAGGAGACTAACTCATAAGAAAATAGATTTCACTAATTCATGTGTTAGCAGAACTGCTTCTTTTTCTCTCTTATATTTTTTCCGTAGGAACTTCAACAGAACCAATAAGAACATGAAAAAAATCAGTTTTGCTGAAATAACTTTCTCAAATGAAAAACATTCAACTATTATTAGATAATCTTTAAGGTCCATTCCAATCTAAACCATTCTATGATTCTGTGGTTATACTACACACAGACATGTACATATGTGCACACAGACATGCAATTTTTTTCCGTGAAGCATATGTACATACATACCCACAACAGATTTTTTTTTTATGAAGAAGCCTTCATTGTTCAAAGTTACATAATAATCCTGTTATTTTCTTGCTACGGTTTTCTTTCTCCATCTGGTAGATTGGCATTTTACAAAGTGGTTAAAATAGCCTAGCTTTAAAAAACATTTTGAATTGTCTGGCCTGATAGACTTCAGATGAAGGTAGAATTAATTTTGTGATAATCAATTGTTGTGCTGAGGCACAGCTGCAATTCAATCCAAATGTCTGAATGTCCAAATCACTATAGACCATCTTGTTGATTATAAGCACATCACATTCAGAACAGCTTTTTCTTCTCATAAATCTATATGCTTTTATAAACATAGGAAGAGAAAAATAAAAAAAATTAAAAGTGATAGTGTTGGAAACTGACTTCTCCCCAAACTAAATCCAAATGAAGTCATGTAGATGGTATCTCTTGAAAATGTATAGTGTCCAGATGCAATACTATATACCATAACTACTCTGCTGTATTTTTTTAAACACTACACTGTTATTTAAAGTACAAAGATAATATAGAGTAATGGAAAAGAAAGGTAAACTTACCAGCATATGATTCTCTCTTCTGTCCTTGCTAAGAAGAAAAACAGGATAACATATGAATCTCATATATCAGTAAATCTTTTTTTTCCTAAGTTGTAGTCCGACAATATATGTTACTTCTGTTAGAAAAAAGGTTAAATTAATATTGTTTTCTTTACCTTCTGCAGTTATCAGTCTAGTAGAAGTAGAAAATACATTTGTAAAACAGCTTTGAATAAAGGCCTGAACCTCTGATAGAATGAAAAATGACAAACATTAGTTACATTAGTTGTGTAGGTGACTGGATGGATGGATCTGCATACATACCAAATAAAAGTTGATAATTTGCAGAGGTACTGCAAATCTCTCCCTGACTCTATGATATCATTGAAGCTATGTCTCAAATTGGACCTACGCCCAAGAACATTTGAAGTAGAAAAATAAAAACGTTGAAACATTCACAGACATCTATTAAATCTAGTTTGTGATACAAAATACATTTGAATTTGCACATGCTGTGTGTCATTTCATTTTGCAGTACCGTAAAGAGGGATGATGGGAAAACACTAAAATGAGCGTATGAAATTTTGGAATAGCAGAATTGTGTGAGTTTTAGGACCCACACGCATATTGGCAAGCATTATGCAGTTGCCTAGATCCCTTATACTGGAGTTACCAATGAAACTGGGAATGAGGAAGGTTAAAAAAACTCCCTCTCTTACAGACAAAAGACATAGGTACTTCTTTGTTATACTAAAATAGGAGAAAACCTCCTGAAGCAATTGAGTTGACAGTGAAAATTCCCATTTTAAAAATCATGAGTTAATTTACAAGGGGACACTTGTGTGGGTTTCTTCCTAGATGTCAATATGCAATTCTTTGTTTGTTTAAATGAATAAATGTACATGAATCACTCTTGACATTTAGAATCTATATTCAGAGCAGAATAGTGTTTAGTAAAGGAAGCCTGAGGCAACACATTAAACAAAGGGAAGAAAACTGACTGCTGATTGGCTGCCCATTTATCTGAGCATTGACCACTCTGTGCGGAGAGTTAAGCAGAAGTCCTCTTAAGAGAGTTTGTCCTCAGGCAGTTAAATTTGTATTTAGAGCAGATGCACACGGGTAGCCTGGTCTGCCTACATTTTGCATTTCTCAGTGTTTTAGTGCTTATGTTTGCTTTGTGTTTCATACCTAATTAATGCGTGTCAGGGGGAAAAGGGATGGGAACTTGCTTGTGATACTTCATTGTGGTCTCTTACTAATCCTGTACTTCAACGGAGTTAGACCTTACGCATCAGAAGAAAGAAAGGGACATAGTGCACCCCTGTTTGCAAAAGACTTCTTTGCAAGGAAAGGTTTAGCGGAAGGTAGTGCTAGTGTAAATTCACTGGCAATGTAAAAGATGGTGAGATTTCTTCTGCTAGCCCCTGCCATGTTGACACCCATATTTCAAAGTTTCATGACGTGGTGAGGGTGCACAGGGTGCTCCCTCTTGCCATCTGGGTTGTAGCTGCTGCCACCACCAGCGCTCATGCAAAGTGCTGAGAGCAGGAGCAAGGCTGCAGGCTGGTACGAGGAGCCCAGTAAATCTTCGAGGTCTCTGCCGGGTGTGTATGGCTTTTGTGGCTGGATGAAGCATGCAGAATCCTCTTGAGCACTTCCTTGATGCTCCCTGTATTTTTAAAACTTCATAATACTTGAAGGAAAAGTTACTTCAAGAAATCTTAATAGTCTCTGTGATTAACATGGTGAGTTTACTGGCCTTTGTCCATACAGCAGAATTCATGGAATGATGGTTTTATAATGGAATTACAAGACCATACCATACAACAAAATGGGGGCAATAGTTTTGATCCATTATCATCTGAATTCCTTTCAGAGCTGGAAATGGTATTTTTACAGCAGTACATCCATGCTGCATCTAAGATAATAGTCTGGTATGAGAAATATGAGGTATTCTTTCTGCTTTGTGTTTTACCAGTTGGGTAGATAGTGGAATGGGAAGAGTACCTAGAACCTCTGCGCTGTATAGGGTAGATGAGTCCTTAATTTATCAATACTGTTACTGATTTTCCTCAAGGATCTAAACTACTTTTAATATGTTGACAAATATAATGAGAAAGTTATGATGCTGATATCAGTCATTTTCAGATACAAGGCTTCACAAGTGCTGTGAGAATACAAGACCTGATTCTGTATGAGCTACCTGGCACCATGGCTGAGATGTTGGCAGATCATCTGTAGGCACTAAGGAGTGTTCTTCAGGATTTTCTTAGTGCTGCCAGATAACTCTGCTCATTGTGAGGCTCAAACCTAAAATGTGGGGTATATATAACAATATGCAGAGATCACAATTATATATAGAATTTGTGGACTTCAGAGCTTTTGCCATTTTTGGATGCAAAGTTATCTGAAGTACATAATTCTACTGTTAAAATATAGTGCATTGAGATAATCTTTCACCTGGCTAGTGACATATACCTGCATATCACAGTCTAATCGCACTTGTAGGCATCTAAGAATGACTCTAACATTATTTTAAAAGCACACCGATGATTTTTTTTTTAAGTTTCCTACAGTTTTCCATCTTCTTTCTTATGCATGTCACAGCATGATTTATAAGAATTGGTATGTCTACCAGTGATATGTAGTAACATGCCATTCAGCAAGGAGAAAGAGGTTTCGTCTTGTTAATATTCCATATTTCATTTGGTTGGCTCAGTGAACCTTTACATATGTATTCATGAGACTCTGCCTGTAGATGAATGTAGAGGTGGAATTACCAACGGAACCAAATGCAGGATGTTAAAAATGATCTGTAAAAGGTTTCAAATTCTTCATTTCTGTGACAAGAATTATAACTAGAACTGACAAGAATTATAACTAGACTGGAAAATGGCACCAGGTAAATTAATTGTAATGACACTGGCTGTAACAATGGAGAAGAAAGGTAGAAATCCTAGTCATTATTTTGAGAACTTCAAGGTCATAATATTTTAGTTGCTCACAGATGTTGCAGCATGGAGAATTAAATAATTGTACTAGAACTACATATACATTAGCTAATTTTATATGATTTTTCCATTAAGGTTCCAATTCTTATTATTAGAATTGCATTTGTAAAATATATTTTTTGTTCTAATTTCCTCTTTAAGACTACCATGCAAATAGTTTACATTGAACAATAAGAATTGATTTTCATTCTTTTTTGCTCTGTCTTCATTTGAATGATAAAAATCATAAACAAAGAAGAAAATAGTGCAGATGCAATCCATTCTTATGTCACAAATCTGAAAAGAAAAAACTAAGGCAACAATTTATATTTTTGACATGCCTAAATTACTCATAAGAGTTAATGCCTTTTTTTCTCTGTCAGATTCTGGTTTGAATCTCACAGTGGTTTAAAAGTAATTCACATGCAAAACATTGTAGCAGACATACAAGATACTATCTAATTATTCCATTCAGAGGAATTTTAAAGCTGTGAATTTTACAAATTCAAATATGTCACATGTTATGATCTGGTTGCAGGGTACATAAAAATTTTTGAAGATAGTAATTTTATAAGTTCAACACAAAAATGTTGCAGGATACACGGAGTAAAATACTGTTAATTATATAGGACATAACACACAGAGGTGTAGGAGATATTTCGCTATGTGCCAGTTAGAAATAGGAAATTTATCAAACCACTACTGTAGCTTGAGTTAAAGTAGCATAGAATACATATTTTAAACAACTTTATATTAAAATGTTTACATTCTTCACCTCAAACTGTGGAAAACATCTGTCAGATTTGTCTTGAACTATGTCATTGCAGTCAATTTCACATCACTCAGTTTTACAGGTTTTAACCACTAGCTGCACAACCTACCTAATTATCATGGCATGCAATTGTATTTACATTAGGAAATGTTCACTGGGGGATGTCCTTGTAGGGAAAAAAAACCCCAACAAACCAAGAAAACCCCAAAAGTAATTTCAACACTGTCTTGCATGGGTTTGTATGCCAACGTTGATGAGGATGCTTTCTGTAGTACTTGGTCCAGCACAAGTTGCTGTGATGCTGGATAAGCACACCGAGAAAAAAAGTGGATGAGAGTACAGCCTGTCTTAACGTGCTAAGTACAAGAGCAGGAAACCTGGAGAGCCCTGGGAGCTCAAACTTCGGTGAGCCAGCAGGCTGCCATGAACACACCAACACGTGCTACCTAGATTTGCATTCTACTGTATATTTTCCCCAAGTCAAAGCAAGTCTTCTCTTCTGATGCTTTATCTTGAACCTCACAGTAGCAGAAGCTACTAGCTACAGTGGCAGCTGCAGCTGGTCCCAGGCATGGCTGGGGACAGTGTCTCTAACCTTCCCATCCATGGATAAGCCAGCGTGCAAAGAGGAGGTCTTGCAGGAGAAAGGGTCCTGCTGTTGTCATAACAGAGAAGATATAGCAGATTATTTATGAATTGCTCAATCCCTTAACCTCAGTGCTTCTCATACAGTCTGAAATAGTCTTGTTTACTGACTCAGAAAACTCAGACTGCTAGAGTTGTTGTATTTTTTTAGTCTCAAAGAGGAAGATGTTATCTAGCTTTTATTTTCTCACTGTTGAATTGTCCTCTGCGGTTACAGTGCAGCATGCTAGGTAGGGCTCCTCTTCCCTGCCACTTCTGTTTGACAGGTGATTCTTATGATCGCTGGATTGCTTCAGATGTATTTATTGTATGTGAACAATGACTGTCAATATGCCTTTTCTTAAAGTATATGTTAGTTTGCTAACAACTAATGTTGTTGCAGCTGATTTAACGTGTAATATATAACATTTGAGGTCAAATTTCTCAGAGTTCTTTTGCCTTGTCACCAAGGTTCTTCCAGGCTGAAAATACTTATTTAATCTGTTGCATAAATCCAGTGCAATGCAATATTAGCAAGCTAACACAACTAAGAGAAATTAAGAAATATAGGAGTGCCATTACATTTTGTTCAATGCTTCAGACTAGAAGAATGTGAGATAATGGCTAATGTACAAAGAATGCCAAGTGCTAGCAGTCCTAGCTGTAAAATGTGAAAGAAATGTTGGGTTTCCACACTCATAAACCAACTAAGAAATTGCTACAGTGGAATTAAGAAAAGGGCTTCATAAAGTTGATAGGAACGATGCTTCAAAGTTCAGTGGGGGCAGAATTTCCCTATTTTGCCTTGTATCTCTTTAATCCTAGTTTCTTCATGAGTACTATTTTTAGTGGAACCTTTTTTTGCATCTTCAGTAAAATGCAGAAGATGTGGATCCTAGCCATTTTTAGATCAATTAAATCCTAAAAATGCTATCAGAGATAGCAGAGAGAGAGCAGAATTGTGAAGCCAGGCCTTGGTAGTTCATGTGATGTCAGAAATGCCACCAGTAATCAGGGCGTGGGGAGCACTTGCTAAAACACATAGACTATGAGAAGGGAGAGTATTCTTAATTCTGGAATTGCTTGCTATTTTTGTATTTCAGTGCTTTGTCTCAAACTGTGATTCTGCCTTTGCACGGTATAAAAATGGTATGTGTTTGCATGTATGTACAGTATTGTATTAAATATAGCTTAATTGTCAGAAACGAAAGAAAAGAGAAGGTGTTAGCAAATCTTTGGAAGCTTGGTCTATAGTCAGGAAGCCAAAGCTATGCCTTTTCTGATTTGTGCCTCATCAGTCATGAAGATTTTGCAATGAGAGCTCAGTTTATGCCAGTGCTGGTAAACCAAAATTGAAACCAGCTCACTTTTCTAGGACTCTATTAGCTCTGCAGTGCTAGCAGGACTTAAAATGAATAACCATTTATTTTAGTTACTAGGGAAATCAACCATGTCTATGAATTTACACAGGTAAACTTAAATAACAAGGCATTCCATTTAGAGTAGAATTGTGCTTTCATGTTGAATGAATGCTACTCGGGGGTTGTTGGCTCTTACTTCTTTGTTTCTATATGTACATATATTCATCATAGAGACAAGAAGGACCATGGGGCTCCTTCACTTCATATGATACAGCATTTGGCAGTGCATCTGTTGTTGCGTGGAAATGTATGGTGGTACCTATCCGCAGTATTTACAAAGTTCCCATTGCAAAAATGTTTCTTCTCATACTTACTTAAATTACCTTATTTAAAACATCTGCTTGGCAGCCATGGGAACCACTAGATTAACAATTGTGTTTTTAATCAAAAATATCTTGAACTAATTCAGTTTCTCCAATGTATATAGTCTGTTGTTCATATTACAAGGAAATATTTGAGGATGTCTAAATTACAGTCTGTAATGTTTAGTCAAGGATATTAAGAAAGCAATATTAAATTAAAAATGTGCTGCTCCAGTATTAAACTATTCTTATTTCAGTGAGGTTTTTTCAGTAATTACTGTAGATGTCATCCATTATCTTCCTGTCCTGTATGTATATTACGAGATTGCATTTTAATACAACATGCATATTAATTCCATTCTGAAAAAATCCATGATTCATTCTTTTTATATACATGCTTGAATTTGGTATCCTCTCAGAAGTTCATTTTATGATCACAATATTATTAGTTTATAGAGGCCTAATTTCAGCAACTGCACAAGTCAAGTCAGGATCTGAAAGAAATCCTAATTTCCGAAAGCTTTTTTTTGGCCCCACGTTTACCTTATAAATAGGGCTCTTCCTCCCCCCAGTCTTCAATATCAGTCAAAGAAGTATAAACTGTATCCATTTCTACAGTTCTGTTAATCTATTGAAAGAATGAAAAGAAAATATGAAGAAATTTAAATTAATTGTCCACACTCTTATTTGCAGTACAAAGTACTGATTACTATTGTAAGAAATTAAATGTTGCTATACTGCTGTATAGTTCAAAATGAAAAGTGAAAACTAGTCAGATAACCAAGTTAATTATTTTTCCCAGTTTGAAAACCATGTGGTTTAAATTGTTATTACCCATCTTCTATAGTAAATCAGCTAAACTAGACTAAGTGTGAATATCTTCTGCTTATCTGAATGGAGTAACGTTCCTCCGAGTTGTCCCCACAGGGGATGGAAGAGTGTCTATGATCCTTAGTGCTGTTGGCCACTCATTGGCTGAGGCTGGAAAGGAAAAGCAAGGCAGGGGGCTTTGTGGAACCCTGGCAGAAGGAGCAGGTTCTCCATGGGAAGGACCAGTGTGTCAGCCTGTTCTGAGAAATTATTGGGTTGGCAGCATGTAAACTGTTAAAAACTCCAGACAATATTGAACACCTGTGCTTAACCCCACAAACACATTTGGAATGGTGTTCCAGATCCAAACCTTCTAGATTTCACTCAAACAACTGCTAAATATTCCTCTAGGTTAGGTTGAAGTCTGTCTGAAATGTCTAGCCTGAGGGGTTTCTGATTTTTATGCCCTCAGGTAAGCAGAATTTTGCTTCCATTAGTTTTGCCTTGATACATCACAGGGAAGCAAGGCTTGCATCCAACCCATTCTTACTTGGCCTGCACACGTAGCTAACGAGTCGTGCTTTTTAGGATGGCTGCAGCACCATCAACTGACAGTGCCTTTCATTTGAAAGATGGGGACCTGAGGAGGAAATGCTACAAGACGGACAGACACGAGAATTCAAGCAAGACCCACAAGAGAAAGGTAATTGAAAAAGATTCTAGCGAGATCTGTCAAAATACTCAGTGTTTAATTGCAGACCTCTCTGACCTGGTTTAGGGAGGTGCAAGACCAGGTGTCAGAGTGCATGTGTACAAGCATAGCTCGTTCAGACCTACGGTGTCAGCAGGCTGGCTGGGTAAAACTGCTGTCCATTTTTATGCAAGTGAATGTTCATTATTTGCCTGTATGGCAGTTGTTTTCACATAAATAACAAGAACAAATTCTCTGTGGCATTACAGTCATGTAAGAGGAGGTTCCAGCATTATTGTAAGATAGCAGTCATGTTGCAGTCGTCTTAATTGATACTTCTTCTTGTACCTGGTACTTCCAGGTACTTAGAATCCCTTTTGGATTGCACTGCTGCTGTGCAGAGTGTTATACAAGCATATATACTTGCTGAATCTGTCTCTATCTACCTAAATTAATAAACAAAAGCCAGTGTGTTCTTGCATGTGCTGTTACACGGACAAAGTGTCAGTAGTTTAAGTATTCAGGCATCACAGCTATTGGTAACTGTATGAATATCCAACTCAGTAACACACAGTGCCAAAAGAGATATTAAATCTAAGTTACATCTGAAGGGTATGTATGTATAAATATTTTTATGTTTTATGGCATCACATTTACTGCCTGAATTTGGATTATCTGTTATACCATTATACATATAACAGCAGGGCTCAAAATACTTTTATATCAGAGTAAGTTAAATTTCTTCCATAATAAACATTAAAGATATACTGCTGTATTTTAATATCTGAAGAAAATGAAAGGCAAGGAAGTGGAGAAATGGTTACAATAGGTTGTTTAAAAACGCTATGCAGAATTGAACAGTAAACAAGTGAATTTTTATGGAAAAGCAGTTAGTATTCAGTGATTCAAAATTTGGTTTTGCCAAGGTAACATGAGCCAGACCAATTATTTGCAGAACGTTCATCACTCAAAAATATTCCACAGTATTTTTAATTATTGCATGAGAAAAAAATATGGCAGCTTGTAAACTATATATTCACAAAACATCCAACCTTATTCGGGCTTATGAAGTGGAATCCTCCAGTCACAGGGATTGAACCTTACACTGTATTGAGTACGCAGAACGTCATCCCAAATGTAGACTCTGGTTTCAAACGAGCTACGTAGACTCATTCAGACATTTACAGTCTTAGGAAAGCCAGAAGTGCAGTGCTCTCTTGGAGGAGGCAGAGGGGCAGAGAACTCAGGAGGGTTCCTTGTTTGATACAGCTCACTGATTTCCACTTCAAACTGGCTTAGCTTACAAGTACAAATATGGTTTTCTTTCTTTGTTTGTGTTCTTTTTTCATTTTTTTTTCTGTGGCAGCCTGCTCAGTGCATTCACCCTAGGCTCTTGACAGTCAACCTGGGTTCTTTCCATTTCATGTCTCATTGCTGGTAATAGAGTCTCTGCAGGCTTTATTATGCCTCCAACACATCTCTACGTGGTTGTCTTCAGATTATGCCATCAGTGACACCTGTGCAACCCTATTAATCTTCAATGGTGTGCTTACAGTGTTGTGAAAGGTATAATGAAAAGACGGTTGTAGTTTCTTTGTATACAGGAGAGCAAAAGGGAGTCCTCGGAGCATTTTCTACTCACAATGTGGGCTGCTTGACTTAACATACCAAGTGGGAAACAAGTGAGCCAGTTTTAGCTTGCAAAGTGAGATCTTGGGAGAAAACAGTGCAAACATTTACTTCAAAAATAAGAAATGTTAATTATAAATCTATAACCTGGTGTTGTCACTACATAGAAATCAATGCCAGGATTAATTACCTGATAAATCCTGAGACCGTTAGTTAATTTCTGAGTGTAAAGCATTTTGTGTTTTAACTATCTGTCTATCTATCTACCTATCTATCTATTTATTTATAAAAATCCAGACCACTGTTTAGGCATTTTCTGTAGCTGCCCGAGATGAAGAGCAACTCTGAGGCTGCTCTTGAATTACTCTTTGGTCAGTTCATGCCACCCAGCCTAAAGTTCAGTGCAATGGAAAGAGGTTCACAGCCTCTTTCCTGTCTGCTTCAGCAAGATCCTCTTCACAGCAGGAAGCCTGACCGGGTAGGTTATGTATCAGGCTGACCTTTTCTCAGACAACAGAAGGTAGGTTTTGAGCTTCAAGGGAATTAAAATTAAAGGAATTGGATCAAAGGGCAATAAATGCTGGAGACTTCTCTGAAAATGACAGGACTGTGCCAGTTCTGGAATCTTGCATGCAGTTAAATAAAGCAGCAAACAAAATTGCTTCATGATGTCTTCTGCCTTGTGCATGCCTTGGGCCTCCAAACTAATTCTTCACTGACCCACTCATGCTCTGATAGCTCAAACAAGGTGGCCCTACATGAGAGCAGGACACAGAACCAGTTGAGAGCTGACAGTTTGGTGTCTTTGGGGCTGTGTTCAGGTCCAATGGCATGAGCTCTGGCAGCAGCACAGCAGCCTTGGTGAGAAAGCTGCTAGAGCACAAACTGTTTTCCTAACCTGACAAGTAAAGTGATTACAGATGCAAACGAAAAGAGGAGGATACGAAGCTTGCATAGTCTGCAGATGATTTTTCTCCATTCAGAAATGCAAAGGTTATTGAATAGCATAGCAGAGACGCTGAAAAATTGTCTAGGGGACATATTACCCTCTTTTCTCTCCTATTACACTGGGGAAAAACTAGCAGGGCTGGAAGAAGGAATGGACAAATGAAAGAAAACAGGAATCTACTTGCAGGTTTTTGTCACACAAACTTCCTAAAATTTTACTCGCTTCTGGAAGGGACAAACAGGTTGTAAACACTGGCACCTGAGTACTCCCAGAGACCTTGGAGCTAATTTACACTCACAGCTTCTGCTTTGCTGAGTATACCTCCACAGGAGACTCTCTAAGCAATAGCTGTTAAGTGAATTATCTTCTCTGGTTTTCCTACATGGAAATGTAGCCACAGGGAAAGGTAACCCTTCCAGCCAGTCATGCCCCGAACACTTCTGAAACTCTGAGAATCTCCTTATGCACGGAGCTGCAGCTGAACAGCATCTGCTCCTCAGAAGGTGTTGTGACGGCTTCATTAGTCCTGCCCTGTTGGCAACAGGTATTCTTCCTTCAGATACATACATCGGATTGAGATCAAAAAATACCTTTGAAATAGGGATAATAAAACACAGGTGTGTCTTCAATCTATTGCAGATTGATTTCTGCAGGGTGCTACCCTTGCCATTGTGACCTATTTTTCTAGGATAGGAAAAACTCCTTTTTTATGCCTCTTTTGATTCTGCCTCTTTTTTTTTCCATCCCTGTAGAGTTGGCCATGGCAACCTGTCCCTAGGTTTTCAGGCAGGTCAGATTTGTTATCAATAATTTGCTGAATTATAATCTGTATATGATTTCTTGGAATGTTTTACAGTGTGTCATGCAAGAGGCACAATCAGTTCCCATTTCTGCTTTTGATTTAGATTTGCATGATTTCCAATTTCTGAATAGTTCTTCATTTTTTGCCTTGTTGCCTTACTTTCAGTGAATAACTCCAGGTATATTTGCATTGAATCACAGCTGATTCACTGCAAGTGCATCTATTTTTTTAAATACTTGACAGTGTAACATTTCATAATCCCATTACCTAGATAATTTAGAAATTTCCAAACAATGAATAATTCTTCAACCTTGAGACACTTGCAGAAATAGCTCGGGATATTCAAAATTATTCTGAATTTCTTGTCAAATTCAGTGGTGTTTTGAATGTTCTTATCCACAATACAGGAAGGGAAATAAAACTTTGACAGTTTTTCCTCTTATTCCACCTAATACAGTATAGTATGTATATACAGGTATTTTATATCTATCTTCCTCTCTGTAGCTTTCTCCATCTCTTTCTCTGTGAATATTGGTATCCTTATCTATATTCAGATTATTTAAAAATGCAAAAGGAATGGGATTATTATATATGTTCTTTGAAAATAAGTTACCACGTATTTTGCTTGGATACTAGCATAATACTTCTGGTCCATTGAAAATAATGATTATGTATTTATAACACTCTATTGATCCTTTTGTAAAGCAAAGATGCATTTGTCAATAGTATTTGCTAGCATTTCTAGTTTTACTGTTATTTTTAGAGCAGAATTTCAGCAACTGTCCCTGTTATTGCTAGGATGGTTGTGGTCCTGACGAAGCTCATGTGCTATGAAGAAGTTCAGTAGGACCATGCTCAGTAGGGGGAGGTGAAAGATAAAAGTAAATTTTGTGTGGAATCTTTTTTTTTTTTCTTCTTTCTTTTTTTTCTTCCCCCTTCTTTTCAAGAGCCCACCCAGGTAACTTCTTCACTTTCTAATGCTTTCTTGATGTGATCGAGTTGAGTATCGTTGAGAGGACTGAAAATTTGGCTGCATCCATTACTTCACTAAACACAGTCCACAACCTTCCAGGTGTTTATGTCTATTTAAGACATACATAGGTATTAACGGTCATGTCTATATTCTACTGGTGTTTCTTCTATAAATGAAAAATGTGGAGGAAAGGGAACGTTTGTTGTCAGTCCTTAAATATGTCACCTATTGTTTATTTTTCATGTTTCTACAAATATGTTTGCATGTAGCTAGCACACGTAATTAATTTATAATTTAGCAGAATTAATGAATATAGAAACAATATTCTAAAATAAGTTCCGCT
>JAOXJM010000033.1:4398538-4425024 GCA_026413425.1 Tringa solitaria | reverse complement strand
ACAGAAAGAGTGGTCAGGCATTGGAATAGGCTGCCCAGGGAGGTGGTTGAGTCACGATCCCTGGATGTGTTTAAGAGCCGTTTAGATATGGTGTTGGGGAATATGGTGTAGGAGAGAACTCTGTAGAGTAGGGTAAATGGTCGAACTCGATGATCCCAAGGGTCTCTTCCAATCTAGACGATTCTATGATTTTATGGTGTGAGGCTGTAAAGAGGTAGGGTTTGGGAAGAGAGAGAATATCTTCTATTAGATTAAAATATGTAGTAAGGAAGACCCCAGTCATGTTGTTTGCATCACTAATATGTTTCCAGTCAGAAATAGCAAGCTTTAATCTGAAGATAGTACTTAAAAATTTTAATTCTTTTACATGAGAGATGAAATGAGCTGAGGTTTTTTCTTTCTGCTAAAAACATTGTAAAATCCTGATTTTTTTTGTTGTTGTTTTAATTTTAAAAAAGTGCTTGTAACAGCTATCTCTTGTTTAACTTGCTATGAAATCTAACAAAAAGATGCTTATAACTGTCCTTTACCAGCAAAAATCTCTTGCTTTGATAAAATTCATGATCTGCAACTGTAATTTGGATTTAGTGAGCTGAAGCTGGTGGAGCCATAAAGCAAACATAGCTTTGCCATTTCTGCCTACTCCAGTTTCCTTTGCAAGGTGTGTTCTGTAAGGCCAGGTAGCAGAGGGATGGGACCAGAGCATTCAAAATAGAGCCCCTACATCTTTTGCAACAGCTCTTGTCCAGTTTGCTGACTGTGCAGTGCAATGAGAGGAAAGGATGAGGACGAAGGTGCCCTCCTCCCAGTATCAGCTAATGAGAACTGTAACTTTTGCCTTCAGATTTTACATGCAGATGATGCTGAAATATCTTCCAGTTTATGGTGTTCATATTTTCCTCTCTCTTCTGCTGTAAGAGGACTAGTTAAACAGGACTTGCCTTGGTTGCATTCTCTACCAGTTAGCAAAGTGTAAGTAACATTAGCCAGTAAATTTTTGTTCCTTATAAGGGAATTCAGCAATGTTCTTCTATATTTCAGCTAATGGCATGATATGTCTTGATTCCTTAGTGTGCTTTCAAAATTTCCCCCTGCAGCTTTAATACTGAACACTATACACTCTTTTGTACATAAAGTGTTGTTCCTAATTAAAAACTGTCATTGTAGATAACTATTATTCTGGGAAAAAATAGTTTTCATTGTAGAAGACCAAGTAGCCCACTTCTACAAACAGAATACAGTTGCTCAAAATATGTTGCTGTGTGTAACATCAGAACACAAGCTTAAATGAAAGTGATGAAGCTGAGCTTACAGATATTAATTCAAAAGAAATGAACATTGAAACAATTTATTTTTGATGACTCAGTTTATTAGCACATTCTTCTTTGTGCAGCCAAGCCTAAAATAAAACTATATTGAAGTTTTTGTACATCGCTTAGTGAGGGTTCTTTGAACTGCCATTCAGCTCAGCAATGTTCCCTAACTGCCTCAATTCCAATTTCACTTTGTATTTCAATTCACCAGGCTTCACTCCCCCTTCCCCCTACCATGTGTTCTCTGGGGATCCTAAACAATCTACAAAAATTCCATTTTATTGCCCTGGTAATAGTGTTATTTGAGGCTGCAGATTGTTTAGGAACATCCTGAGTAAAATACTTAGCAAGTGCTGAAACTTCCAAAGAGTAGTTAGATGAAAGCCAGGGTCCTGCTTTTTCTGTTCCAGACTAAAGCTAAAATTCTGCTGACTTCTGACTTTCTGGGTTTAGGTTTATGCGAGTAGCCCAAATTTAAACACAATTCCAGATTAGATGCAAGATCTGTGCTGGGCCATCTCAAATAAAGGAAGCGATTAAATACCTATTCACATATATCTTTATGACAAACTCAAGGAAAACACTAATCCCCTTGACAACCCTTTATGACAATTATGGTATCAAGTAGAAAACCTGGATATTGATGTGACAAGTGGGACTGACATTTCTAATCAGCCAGGACAACTCAGCATTGGCTCAATGATAGATATTTTTTTTTTCTTCACTGTTTTTTGTTTTATAAACCAAGTCATGAGCAATGTCTGTATTACCAACACAGAACACAAGCAAGAGCTGTTGGTGGGACTTCAGTGTCTGAGCTGCAACCTGGTGACCTAATATCAGTGTGATTTCTTAAGTAAGCTGAATACAAAACAGCTCTAATACCAAGCTGGGACTGAAAGTGGCCTTAAATTTAAATCTAAACTTAAATTTTACAAAACTGCCACGAAGAACCCAAACAAACAAAATCAGGTTTAACTAACTAGTTATAGAATAGTTATCTATAATAACTCTCCCTGTGGTATTAAGCACAACACAGATCTGCCGGCAGGGTTCAAAAGCAATGTGGTTTCCTTGGTCCAAGTGAACAGAAGCACAGCATTCCACTGGCTCAGAGCTGCTGCTTCCTTCTCCTCTTCCTCCTCATGCCCTTTCTGGGCCTAAACAGCACTAACCATGTAGTACAGACAGGGCTCCCTATAAAGATATGAAATGCTCTATGAGTTAATAAGACACAACTCTTAACATAGCTCATTAATTCAGGGTTGGGTGTTATATGAAGTTGGTGACACATTTCCTGGGCTGCTTAGACCTCACTGCAAAAGCCTCTGTGAGATGGATCCTCAGCTATTGAAATTAAGCCCAAATTAGCTGAAAAATATTGTGCATGTGTCTCTTGTGCTTGAAACTGGCATTTTTCTGAAAGCTGTGGGCTAAATTAATCTCAATATAATTTCCAGACTACTTGGCCATGAATTCAGTTGCCCTATCAGAAACCATCATGCATTTGACAACAGCTTTGACCTCATATGGCACTATTACTTTAAGGAGAGTAAAAATTCACTTTCAGCTGGATAATGTTAGGCATCTTTCAAGTATCAGTGAATGGAAATCACAATTCTTTATTCTTTAGAATATCTGTTTTTGAGATTGCTGGGCAGAGAAAATAACTGGGAGTCATTAGTTCCTACTGATGGTCAGAATTTTGTATTGCCAATCTGTAATGTGTTTGTGGATATCAAGCATAAGGAATTGGGAATAATAATGTTGTTTTAAATCATCGTTGACCTCCTTTTGTAGTGACACTCTGAGAATAATTTGTGAATAATTTGAGATACTTTCTTTTTTGAACTGTGGTTGCTTGCTGTTTAAGCAAAATAAATGCCATATCACCAAATACTGCTTGGGTCCAGAAAGCAAATCAAAACAGAATATGATAGTACATGGTTTGATTCCTAGAAAAGCATAAGCCATACTACAAAACAGCAGGGGCTTGCTTTATTAGACTCAAATAAGAGACTCCTTGCTGCCTGAAGTGAACAACAAGAAAATTCCACATAGAAATGATACCAGTGTTAAAGTATTTTAAAAAATAAATATGCTCTCACCTTGATTTTTGAGCCCCATGGCAGTGAGCTCCGTAAGGAGAGCCTGCGTACGCTGGAGTCACTGATTTGTCCCAGCCTGCTTCTCCACTCCAAACCATCTCCCAGATTTCAGTTTAGTTTGTGCACGGGGAGGTGTGTGGCAGTGCACATGTGTGCCAGTTGCTGGGCCTCTCAGGCAATAGGGTATAAAGTGCTTTTTGGAGACTGTGACTCTCTAAATTGTGGTACGCTGCATTCATTTTAGGGGTAGCAATCCCTGAAGGGGCCTAAAATGGTACCTCAATCACACATCAATGGCTAAAGGTAAAACTTGGTCCCTCTGAATTGAGCCTCAGATCATAAATATAGAACTACTGGAGACAAAGGAGATAGTAATTTTCCATAATATTGTAGCAGTTAATCAGAAACAGCCACCTGATGTGACTAGTTGTTGTTTTGCTCTTCAGTTTATTTGGTTTCGTAATGAATGTTAAAATAGAATGTAAAGCATTAGAAATGGTGGTAAAACTTGTATACCAATTTTAGTTTGTACCTCTGATCAAAGTGCTAGCAAGTCGATTAACAATAGTCTGAAAGAGCTTAATATTCTTCTGTTATGTTAATCTCTGCTCATATTTTCATGGACCATAAATCAAGTGTTTGCTCTGCACCTTTCAGACAGCAAGGGACAAAGCTGCATAAAAGCACACTGACTATAGGAATTTCAGGACAGTTTATATGGTGCCACTAATAAGCTACCCATTTCACAATAATTTATTGTTTATAGTCGGTAGTCTGTTGCTTTTTCCTGCCCTATATCATAAGAATTAACAACATTGGCCTATCCCATCTATCACTAAGAGTACAAACCCTTTTTCACTATACCATTGTGAAAGTAAGTTAAGTATGTAAATAGTCTAAAGTTACTTAAGCTTAGTTTATTTTTCAGGTACTTAAATCTTGGCAGGATGATAATGAAGTGTGTTTTTCAATTCGGGAAAGTGCAGTAAACTGAATTCAAGGAGAATTATCAGTTTAAGAAACATTTAAGTGTACTGTTCTCAGTTACTTCATGATGCTTAATCCAGGATAAATTCTGACTTTATACCTTAGTACGTACTTACTCATCAATTATCTATTTCACACCTTGGATTTAAACTCTGCTTGTGCTATAATTCTTATATGCATTCATGCAAAGATGTTGTAGGTCATTAGTAACAATTTAAAAGTCACATCATAATAAACTTCTTTAAACAAGCAAAGCCTTTACTAGCTCAGCTGAATGGATTGCTTATAAACAGCATTCTATTGCTCCTTTTAAACTGTACCATTGGAATTATTAACTCTGGCTTATGTTAACTACCACCAATATAATGTAAAAGAAGTGTCAAATGAGATGATCATTTGGAGGGTATACATATTTCTCCATCTCCTCTCCCTCATCTCTGGCGCTTAAACATGCTTCTGTTCCTGCTGAATGCCTGCCTCACTGGTGCTCTTGCTTTTCCCTCTTGCTACAGTGGAAGTGGGAGCTCCTTGTCCAATTTGTTTCCCTCTCTATGGCCCAAGTTCCTGTCCTTTGAGAGGAAGGGCAAGCAGACAAAACTAAGGACAACTTCACGTGACATGCGGTTAAGTTGGAAATTGACGTTACAGATACCACACATTTTTCCTAAGGGTGAAAAAGAGACCAGATTAATACATGAAGAAAACATCCATTTCTGCATTTCCTAAATTCAAAGATCACATCTTGGCTTTTATGCATCTCTCAGCTGCATGCTATGCTGCTAGAAATTGGGAGAGCACAGAAGAGAAATATGACTGTATACTTGATCTCAGTCTTTACGCTTTGCTATTTTCTGTTGTCAGAGACAGTATCCTGGACAGATTTTTGCTGTAATTTAGAATAGTCATTCTTAAACTCACAGAAGCAAGATTAGAGCCTTTTTTCCTGTACAAGTCCCCCTCAAATCTCCTAAAGCAAACAATCTTAACAGATGTAAACACAAGGAATGTAAGGGGGCTGGGAAAAATTTTGATGAAAGAATGAGTAAATGTAAGAGATTTTGAGAAAATAGAGTGCCATGAAATATCTTGACTGTTACTTATTTGTGCAAGGGGACCGTCACTGTGGTTAGGGAAAACCTGACGCTGAGGTGTTTCTCAACTATATTCCTAAGAGTTGGACATAATAAAAATATTGCTATTCAGATTTATGAACTCTTTAACATTTGGAGGATTATGCAAGGAGGCGATGGCACAGAATGGACATCTGATTGCTTTGCTCTGTCTTCCAGTGTAAGATCTCAGCCCACCCATGAGGAAGGTGATGGCTTGTGCTACTTTCAGGTATTCACATGCAGCCTTCTCTAAGTCAGCGCTAATGTGGAGTGGCCAGCTCACTCTGAAATCAGCGTTTCACATACTGCACAGCTGTTTTTCCATAGGGAAAAGCCCTTTTTGTTTACCTGTGGTATTAGTTCGTTTCCCTATGATTAGGAGGGTTATTATGATACCTTTCAGTAAATGTTAACTATCAGAAATAATTAATATCAAGCACAGAGGAGAGCACCTGGGGGAAAGAGAACTCTGAAATATCATGAAATGATTCTGTAACATGATGGGTAAAGACCTCCCCTGGATAATGAACAGGAGAAAAGCAATTCATGCTGCAGTATCCATGGGTCATTCTTTCTTTTACAAAAGCAGAAGATAAGGTTAGCATGTCTTTGAGGTAACTGTTGAGTGGCTTTTGCATTTCTTAATGTAGCAGGCCAATCTTCCAGGAAAGCTCAGTATTTAGAGTCTTGTCTACAGAAAAGATAACCTAACATATTCAAATGGAGTAACCCAATTTTTCCCATCTAGTGTTAAGAATATTTAGAGGAAGTGCTGACAAATTAGAGCAAGAAGTTACATAGTCTTTAAGTAAAATTAATTCGTAGTAGGTATGTTGCTATTCAGTTCAGAGGACAGATGTCTGTTCCAAAACTGCAGTTACTTGTGAAGAAATCCTGTAAGGCTATAGTCAGAGAAAATTTCTTGTCTCTGTGGAAGGTCCTGGTTTTGGTTTAGCAGTGACACCTCCCCACAGAAGCCATTTGGTAAAAAATGATGTCACCCAGCAAGCGTGGGTTTGATTTCTGTGAGGGACAAACACACATGTCCTTGGTGGTGATTATGGCACCACCTGCTGAAGACATACCCCATCTACTCACATCTTTCCCAAGCCTCTGCTGCAGTCTGCAACTGGTTTGTTCTCCCATTTAAGCAGTACTTTGCCTCCAAACCCAGCTTGCTGTTCTTTCATGTTGTCTTTTTGCTGCGTCCACCAGGCAGTAATATGGAGATGGGCTGTGATGGCCATTGTAATGTGCCACTAGAGCATGGAAAATTCCCATCTACCAGGACCAAGGTAAAAATGGGCTCAGTGCCATCTCTTGCACACCCCAACTGTAGAAATGAATGAGTCTGCTCCTAAATGAGCAGTTGGACAACACAGAGATAACCAGACAGAAGAAAGATATTCCTAGGCTATATTTTCCAGCTCAGCAAAGGAAATGGTCCCTTCTTCTGAACAGTACTTTCATCTCTAGCACTGGAAGAGGCTAAGGCTATTAACAGCTCAGAGAATTGGAGCCGAATATCAGGCAAGCACTGTTCCATCTGTTCAGGCAAACCATTCTCCTCCAGACATAACTCCTCCATTAGCTCCGTCTCCATTTGTGCACTCGCATGTGCCCACGCCTGCAGTTCCTGACCGGCAGCTGCCAATCCTTTTCTCCTCTTTTCCCTTGCCTGCCTGTAGTGTGGCAGAGATGCTCAAGGCACTAGCTGAGATGCACTGCTTGCAGCCTCAGGCCACCTCCGCAGGTGCAAAGGACAATTGATGCCAGCTATAACCTGCTGTAAGAAAACAGAATTGCCATCTTGCCCAGAGCCATGGTGATATGTAACTGGGATGCTTGGCAGCGATCAGTGGGGGCAACTTTATTATCATGTCCATGCTAAGTAAATGAGGTCCTGGTAGGATGTGCTATACAGCTCCCTGCACGACATAGTGGTGATTCAGTGGCATTGTTTGAATAAGCTGCAGGGATTCCTCAGCCCAGAAGAGATCACATAACTTATTTAGTTGAAGTCTCATGTGCCCTGTAAATGCACATATATCTGGACACAGGCACTAACACGGTTCTGGAGAGTTTTTTAATACATTCAGATGAAAACAGTTCAAGTTAAGTGGGTTTACTGAGAACTGCTCTGCCATACATAGTGTTGTCCATTTATTCTGCGGTTTTGGCTCCACCTTGGGACTTAGAGCAAACCCAGGGGTGCTATTGCAGCATGTGGCCTAAAACCATGATTTTTATGCAGGTTGTGATACTATTTATATTAGTTTTGTGAAGATCTACTCAAAGAAAGAGCAGCTAGGATAGCAATGGGCCAGAAATTGGGTTTCTTTCCAGTCATATCAAACATTGGTCTGATTCTTGCAGCCACAGAGCAGCAGAAGCATGAAATGTATTGTTAGTTAGGCCATCTTCTCCATCCCAATACATCAGAGATGCAGCCAGCATTACAAGGTGCCTGATGAGAGAAAGCAGGTTTCTGCTCATGGTATTTCCAGTTCTTAGCAATCAGTAGCAAGGGATTGCTTCCATAGAAAAAGAGTGTGATTGGTCTATAAGGGTGTTTGAAATCACAAAACCTTATTGGTTTTATTTCCAGTAAACCCATTATCTTGAAGAGGAATGAAGGGGGAATGATGGAAAACAGTGCAGATGTGGTTTCTTTTGCTGAGACTGAATTAACAAGAAAAAATAGGTGGTTTTGCTTTTGAGAATGTTGGTGCCTTCATCAGCCCAAGAGAAACTCAGAACACCTGAGGAACAGAGTTAGTTCATTGCTCTTTTTATCCTGCGTGTGCAGCACTGATGGAGCTAGCCGGGATATCTACCTGCAGCAGAGGTGCCAAGAAATTTCAGGGGAACCACCCCGCCAAACACACAGGCGAGCCACTTATCTTCTCTATCTTAGAGAAACCTCATTTACAGCTCAGGAAAAACAAACTGGCAGAGTTGATACGTAGGCAGCTGCTTAGGGAAGCCTGATATTATGATACTGTGAGGATGTGCTTTTACTTAGTCTGAATCTTTGCCCCTACAAATGTTGGAATATTTGCAGTAGATATGTTTCTATACAAAGTAAATTCTATAAACTCATTTTTGGCTAAAACTGGGGTTATGTATATTTGAATAAAGCCATTCATGCTCTGAAATGACATGTTCTGGAAGGTTTTACTCCAATATGTATCTTTTCTGTCAACATTTCCTTGGAAAAAAAGCCAGGCCCAAGGAAGACTTCAGTTATTGTTGTATGCTGTGATCAGTGGTGGATCTGTGGTTTGTGTTGGCTTGGCTTCCCTGTTCACTGAAATGGCTGAAACTGGAGTCTGAAAGCTCCAGGGACCAGCTGTCTTGATTTTACCAGTTTCAATGGCTGGAGCAATAGCATAGGCTTAATTTTATCCAGCATGGAGATTTTACAAGAGGTGAGGCAGCAGGATGGCAAGCGGGAAGGAAATGGTAGAAGGAAGGAGGCACTGATAACCTTTGGGTAGGTAGTGCTGCTGTTTCTCCATGCTGTTTGTTTTCTCTATAGTTGTCAAACCTCCTGCTGAACATGAATGAGGTGCCTGCATGCCCTCAAGTGGAGGCCATGGTCCGGGTGATACTGGGGCCCAGGGGCACCTCATGTTCCTATGACCACACCACGGTCTTGGCTCCTAGCAAACAAGAGCCTCGCTTGCACAGTATCTCCAAAGGCCTGATGTCTTTATAAGTGTGGAAAAGTTTTCCACTGTCCCTCCAGTGAGGTTTCTTGGTGGTCCCTGCCAGTTACAGCTCCCTGGTCTCAACAGTGTGGTGGAGCTGGAGAGCAGCCTGGCACAATGGTGGAGCTACAAGACGGTGGCAACACTCACACCTTTTCTGAGTAATCCTGCTGGAGTCAACCCCCTGCTCCCAGTCTCAATTTATGCCCGGAAAAATCCCCTGACTGCTAAATTTCTTTGGAGCAACAGTGACATCTTGTGGGTTAATTTTAAGTGTTCTCTATATGGAAATGTTCATTCCTGTCTCCTCTGAAACTCTCAGTCTGAATTCAGGCGGCATCCACGGCCATCTGCTCAGCACATCCCTAGACCTGACAGCAAAATAACTGATGGATGGCAGAACTGCTCATAAAGTATTATGCCACGGGCTTGCTTGGAAATTCAGTTAGCAGGATCATATTATTTGGAAATAGTGTTTTAATTGGAAACTGATTGGTAAGTGGATATTACACATATTTCATTAAGAAGACACATAGAAAGCTTAGTTCTACGTGTAGAACAGGAGACTGAAGTATTAACATGTGTGTGTTTGAAGATGACAGTGTCCTAGTTTTAATTTCCAAGAACGCGATTAGATTAATGTTGTTTCAGGTCTCCATTCTCATCACGGTAACTGAATGGTTTTCATCACTGAGCAGAACTTTTGCTACTGTGTTTGCCGACCTGCTTGCAAGGCTTTATTCAATTCAGATCTAATTTTTTTATCCTGGTATATTGAATTTGTTGCTCTAGAGGATTTTTCATTCCATCTGGGCTTCAGTTCTTCTCTTATTCCCCCAGGGCTCCATTTTGAGTCCTACTGTGATTTGCATTTGTAGACTTTCGATGGGTAAACATTATAGCTTCTCAAACTCTGTACTGTCACATCCTTTCTGATGGCATTCAGCTCCTGCTGATCTTGTAAAAAAGCATTATGCTTTGCATAATATTCTGCATGACATTCAATTATGGAGATCTTCACATTTAAAAAAAACTGTAATCGAGAGAAGAGCAATCTGCTATTAATTAGCTGTCCGATGCCCAGGACTCATGTTGATAGTAATGGTTCCCCTTGGTTATGGTTTTATTAATCCATAGGAAAACATGCCATTATAGATATTAAAAATTCATTTCAAAAGAATAGTGTCAGCTTGAAAAATGGAATTCAGACTTTTAATTTATTAATCTTTTAATAGAAAAAAAATGTATAGATTTATTTAAAATATTTATTTTCTGTAAACTTGAAGAAAACGTCTTTGTATTTGTGTTAGTGCATACTTCTGCACACAGACGCTGGAACAACTACTTAAGAAAGCTTTGAAATATCTGTCATTGAACATACTTACACAAACTTTAGAAATGGATGAGGTTTCTAAAGATGAACTTATCGAGCTGATGGTTGAGGTCCTTTTCACGTATTTTTTCTCAATATGCATCTACTCAGACCTACACAAAAACATGCCCACACATTTCTGCACAGACGTGCTGATGTCTTTAATGGATTTTTGAAAATCAATGTTAACAACACATGTTTCCCACTCACCTCTTCTTCCTTGTGTCCTTGCATCATACTTGTTTTAAAATCCAGTTCCTCCTTTGCCATAAAGAGACTGTGTTGGCCTGGATTAAGGACTGGCCTGGTACACTGACCCAAGGGAATAAAAACCTTGTACTGAGAGGCAGACATTGCTTCCTGTCAAGGTTTCCATGGAGGTTGACCAATATGGTATGTTTTTACCCATGCCAACAAAACGATAGCCATGATTTTCAGTATCACCACATATCACCTTTCTTGTAAAAGCAGCATCTACAAGGATTTTCTTCTTGGAATCATAGCTTTAAAAGTGAATAAATAGGAAAGAGAGCCCACAACCCAATAATTTACTAATCTTCTCAAGTGGCAATTCATCATAGTGCCATCTATTTAGAAACATCATAAATCAAATGTCTTCCCTGCACCTATAATAATGTCTATAGCAGAGTGGTGTTTTTAATGTATTAAAAAGAAATTAAGGGAGATAAAAATCCAGCAATCTACTAGTTTCAGAATTGCATTCTGTTGGACATTAAACATCAATTAATAAAATAATATAGGTTCAGTTTGTCCTTACTGTAATAAATTTTTCTAGTGCATTCAAGGTTTCCCTTTTATTAAGTTCTAAGGATTGTGAGTTCTGCTCTTCTAGTGATATGTGCACATTAATGGGGCAAGGAGATGCATGTCAGAGCAAAATATACTGCTATATTATCATTTAAAATTTATTCTGTGTTCTTTGAAGGAGAATTATTTTTCACTATGTTTCATTTTGCAGTACAGTGTAACTACTGAAGTTTTTTCCAGGTTCCTCTGGCCTTGTTAGTATGTATTCACAAATTTTCCTGCCAGCACTTTTGCATGCTTACTAAATCATGAGCATAATTATATTTCTCATGTTTACTAGGTGTTGAAGTACCCTTAATATGCTGGATGTTCTCCATGGAAAGGTAGTTACAGACTTATATGAGTTATACCCAGGAGTTACAGATTTGCAGCAAAAAATACATAAATACATTTATGCTCATTAATACTCATATTGTATGAGTTGCAAAGACAGAAGCAGTTTCTGAAAATTATTCTCTAAGTGCTTTTAGATCTTGTACTTTCTTTCCTTCAATGGTTTAAGTATGTCGTTTAGGAGAACTTTCTTCCAAGTGAGACAAAAGGCAATTTCTTCAAAAATGCTGTCAGCACAGCAGTCGTATTGTGCATAGCTCTGTCCCCACAGGAGGGGTCAAACTGGTCCTTTCTGCGGCATGAAGTTATCTGCCTTCTTGTTTCCTTCCTTTAAGCTGTGATCTAAGAAATGTCTTTAACTAAAGTCCATCAAAATTATGAGGAAAGATACTGCCCATGTGCTTGCAGTTTATCTCAAAGGTTGGTCCAGCTAGCAAACTTTCCTGATGTTTGTGATGATTAGCACCTGAGACTTTGATTATTTTTTTAAAGTGATTTTTAAGGACTTGGAAGCTAACTGGAAAATTCAGATACAAGTTTTCCTAAGTTTAGGAGATTCCAGTTATCCTGCTATGATTCAAGCAAATTTCAAGTACATAAATTTTCTTCAACAAATCTCACAGTCTCACTTACATTCCTATGTCCTAAATATTTGTATTGTATGGTGCTGAGATACTTTTAACAGTTTACCCTGGAATTCAGGTAAGGCTGGGATTTCTGCAGGTGTAGCTGAGAAAACAACAAAACGCCTACATTGAAAATGCAGTGAATTAAAATGGGTCCTGATATTTAAAAAATAAAAAGAATTAAAAAGAGAGAGACTGACAGTTAGGTCCTGAAGACCTTGTTAAGGCTTCTTAATTTGCCTGGTTTTTGAAAAATGCTAAGTGCTTGACAGCTAGTGAGGAATGACATTTAACAAAAGAGTGATGGAAAGTGGTAGAGAACCTGAGAGTTTCTGAAATGCAAATGGTGATTGCTTCTAACTACATGCTTGGAGAAACCGGAGAGAGTCACTCTCTTCATGTCATTTTCTAAAATATAACATTGATTTAAAATTTTAGATACCAAACTGAGTGACAGAATTTTCTTATTACGAACTTTAAGATGCTTTATTGCTTTTTGACTAAAGGCAATACTAAGCTGCTTTTGTTCCAAAATGCCAGGTCTACCAAGAGGGCAGTAGCAGCCATATTTTCTTTAAGTTCAGCGACTTTGCTGAAAAGGTGAGAAGACCTTGTGCACAATGCACCAAGATGGGTTTCCTGTTCCTATTTTTAGGCCCCTTCCCTAAATTTTTGTAGATGTAAAATCTGGAAAATTAGAAAACATTTTTCAACAGTTATGGCCATTATTTTCTCTCAGAAGGAAACGCACGTAGTTTTGCTGTGTTTGAAAGGAAAAGAGTGTCTAACTGTAAGATTGGGGGGGAGGTGGGTGTGTGAGGTTTGTTTTGGTTTTTTTTTCCTTTTTTAAATAAAGCTGTGCCATTTAAATAATGGAAAGTATGAGGCATCGCTGTGTACTTTTCCATGTATGCCAGCTGGTATCTGTTTCTGGGAGGGGAGCAGAAAAGATGTTTCTTTAGTCTAGCATTGCATGCAGTGTTATAAACTGGGAGAAATACAGGCTTGTTATAGCAATGAATGAAAGCAGACATTTACTGTACCTGTGAATGGTGGGTGTTCTCTCACTAACAGAAATGAGTGGCAATTTTTTCACAGTTGCCTCATCTTCTTTTTTGAAAGTGCTTTCTTGGGAAATTAAAAGTGAAAAGCAGTCCAGATTGATGCATCTTTGGCATTTACAATAGAAAAGACACCGAGTGGGACAAATCCTACACATTATCCTTGTTGAATTATTCCCCTGCAGTTTGGCAATGCATACAAAATGGCAAGATGTGTCCTACTGTATGAGCATCTGCTTCTTGCATCATTTTCTTCTCATAACAAGTCATCAGGCCTATGTGTTCATCGTGCATGCAGGGCCCCAGGACTGGCTTCTGTTAGAAGAGGTGGCTGTCTGTCCCCATTACTTACAATTTATTTATTTTTCACTTAAAATAGACAAAAAACAGTAATTCTTTCCTCATTGCCTGCTATTCCAATAGTATTTGTTTTCTACTCTTTGTTTCTAGCAGGTAAAAAATGTTAAGAGGCATCCAAATAGTTCACTGACAGAATTTCCTATGTGATGAGTTTCTACATATTTGCTGTAGGAGGTGAGAATTGCTTATGGGAAACGCAGAAACACTTTAAAATTTTTTAAAAAAAAGAAAGATGAGGTCTATTGAGTGTCACCAGAGATACCGTCTTTCCCAGTTGAGTGGTGGGACCACAGCTGTTGAGTGGGGATGGATGAAGATCTGCAAGCAATCCTGCAGGTTTTGGTGGCATTGCCTGCAGGCTGGGGCAGAAATCAAGAGAAGGCTTTGAAAAGACATCACGGTCAATGCTAGAAGAAATAGCCATTACTAGTTTATTCACATTTGCTGAAGAAGATTTTAATTCAGGCTATATAAGCTGGAAAAGGATGGGGGGAAATTGTGGATAAAAGTGAGAAATCAAGAGATTTACAAGAGGGATGAAGACTGTGGAATATTTTAATTTTTGTCTGTTTTGTTAAAGTGGAAGAACTGATTGGCTTCTAGAGAGAAAATGTGAAACATTTATCCAGAGGATGCTTTATGGCCTACTAACAGAAGTAGACAACAAAAATAGTTTCAGAAAAGGCTTGTATTTGTCAAACACATGATGCTTTTGACACTGTGTTTCTGATTTAAAGACACAAAAGAAACTATAGGAGATAGAATACTAAGACAGCTGATTCATACAGCTTGATGCCCTGCAGTCAGTGACCTACACATGAAAAACACTGCTGTGTTTTGTGTGCAGAACCTTCATATGAAAATAATGATGATCAGGCAGTATTTCTGATGCTTGCAATGATTTTTAGGAGTTGTCCACAGACGTTTTTTCTTGTTCATTTCAGGTAATCATTCCAGTGTATTTAGTGTATCTTGCACTAAGTGTGGTTTAGGAATTGAATTCCTCCTACAACTCCATATAGACATTTCAGGGGCCGGAACATGCATTTGACCAGACAATTTAACTTTTGTCCAGTTTGACTTTTCTATAATATTTGATTTTCTTTCTTTCCCAGTGGTAATTTTCTATGATTTTCATTGCAATACTCAAGAAGTATCATAAAGATAATAGTGTACCAGTGGCAAAAAAAAGTTCAAAAGAAATTGAGACGAACTTCTTGTACTTACAACTATAACTCCCTAGTTATTTTATTATTGTGAATTTCTTATTATAGAGGAATGCTAGTTAGCTGTGTTAGCTTCCTGTTAACACAGAGATTCTGATGAGAGAACTTGCAAAGCGTACAGGTAACCCAAGAGTTGCTCCTTTCTAGTAAACCTTGTGTTAAGAAGACTGCCCAGATTTTAAAAACCTATTGAAGCTGAAGTATTGTGCTTCATGCTTCTGGCATTACAGAAAGAGCTGTAATAGGAGCTAAAGTCTTAACAAGTAAAATATCTACAGCTAAATTCACATCCAACGCATTTCCCTTCATAAATTTCACATATTATATGAATTTAGATCAACATCTTTCAACTTCTGTATTTGCAGAGAAGGCAGATACATATCTGTGTGGTTTATTTGACAAGGATAAAATACTTCTTATCAACTTTTCTCCCCCTAACTCTCATTGTTCATTCTTCATTTAAGAATCTATAATAAAGTGTGAAATTTATTCTAATCTTCAGATCTTTTCGATACATTCAAGTTCATTTTTGCAGGCATGATTTCGGCTATCATTCTAAAAACTGTTTGCCTTTATGAACGTCCTCTTTTCCCTGTCTTCATATTAAACATTTAACTCTAAAGTGAATATATTTTGAAATATTGAAGCAAGGGGTGTGGGAGAAAGGATATTTGTGAAAACAGCATTTTTTGGGGGAAATATTTTTGTGTAAATCAACATAAAATAAAAATACTTGGTCTGGACACACCAAATCTGATGTTCTGCTTTTGATATGTTTTAGATCTATCTCTTTCTGTGCTTCTGAGAGATTTATTTATTTATTATCATGGTATGATTACTGAAGAACTCTCTGGGATTTTCATATCTGACCCTAACTGCAGCAATACCTTAGAGCCGTGTGCATCTGATAAAGTGCTCATACAAAGTTCCTTTTCACTCTCTTTTATTCACCATTTAAAAGGCTCTTCCAAGTCTCCAGACTCCTTCAGCCATCCTGGCCCTGGGGAGCTCCAGAAGGCTGCGGCAACGATGCAGAAACAAGGCTTTGACCGTGTTCATCTGCTTTTGCCCAACACCGTTGTACTGGTGTGATGCCAGTTGAGGGGCTGTGCTGTTCAGCTTTCGTCAAGCAGAAGGAAGCTCCAGGGCCTTCTCATCCTTCCCAGCCTCTCAGTGGATCCAGAGGAGTTCTGAGCAGGGGATATATAGCAAGTTGCACCATGGAAATTGTGGTGGAAATTTCACATGCAGTTCTGAGGCACTCATCGACATGATGTTAAATGAAAAATTAATAATAATCTCTAAAGCACGAACCCACATGAAACATAAGTTAAGATGACCAGTATTTTCTTAAAATGAACTAATTTCTGATTGCTTTTACTAACTGTTGGTGCAGCAAGATTTTCTTTGGCACCTGGTCAAATATAATTGCTTAATCCAGCTTCATTTATTCACTTCACATAATTATGACTGTGGATTATGATGACTTCAGAGCAAAGCTGCTACAATTTGTCTACAAGGTTACTGAGAGATGTATTTTCAAAGATTGAGCTTTTCTAACAGGGATACTGAGTGGTGTCAAGCTGCATTTAGCAAGAGTAAAGTATTTTTTTTTGCAAATACTGGGTGATTGCTGGTCACTGCAGAATACTGGCAAAAAGGAAGAACCGGGAAAGCAGGAAGAACAGTAGTAGTTAAAATCCTGAGCCAGTGACACCCTCCAAAGCCTGACATGGCAGCAGGCTGGCAGTGGAGTGGCAATGGGACATGGGCAGCCTTGGGCTGAGAGTTTTGGAGAGCAAACCAGGACACAGCACTGCAGAACAGCTGTGGCTGCAGCCCCCTCCCAAGCACCTTACACAGTGAGCGATCTATGGCTGAGCTTCTAATAGCACACCCTAAGAGCTGTGGAAAATGGATTATATGTATTTCATTAAAAACATCAGTTTGATTTACTCTTTAGAGAAAAGTACAAGAAATAGCACTCTACGTTCTATGAATCCAGTGGCAAAATATTCATTGGCCTCATGAACAGCATCAAGCCTTTTTCTTCAAATATTGAATCACACCACAAGAACATAGAGAAACTCTATGGCTGATATATTTTGTGAAGAAAGACGTTCCAATTTCTGGGGTAAGTACCTAAGCCCTCTTCTGCAAGAAGCTGAGTGATGCTCCCTGTCAGGAGCACACCCCAGCTAAGCACTCTCAGTGCTGCTAAGAGCCCCGAATCTCTTTTGATGTCAGTAACTTGTGTAATGCATTGCCTCATGCTGCTGCTTTGACTAAGTAATGCATTATGTATATCTTGAGGTATGGTGGTTAGTGTAATATTTATGCATATAGGTATCTGTGAGAGTCACCTTGAGTATGGCATAGCCTGCAAAGAGCAGATAAACAGCATTAGTGCCTGCAGTGAGCGTGGCACCCTTACAGGTACTTTACTGCAATCCAGCATCAAGACTTTACCTAAAAAAGTTACAAATGATGTAAGTTCACTCATTGGTTAGTTTCCTAATGATTCCTCTAGTAAGGAAAGAAGTGTAATGTGGGTTCTCATCTAAAATACATGCTTTTAGACTTCAGCAGCAATCAGTATTTTAGAGACATGAATGTGATCATTTAAACCACTTGAACTCTTCTAACCTGCTTGAAGGAAGCAGAAAGAGTGAGGAAATAGCAGACAAAACTGGTGCTGATAAATGATGCTTCCATATAATGAGTGCTGCATACAGTTCCGGTCTTCCAGCTTTACCGTTTTGAGGAAAGAAAGTATAGATAGGTGTGACAAAGGTAGCCAGAAGTGTGGTGAATTTCTGTGTAAGCAAAGACTAAATAAGCTAGGAAATGTTACTTCTACAGAAAAGGATGAATGGGAGGTATGTGTAGGAGTGTGTGTGGGGGAGAGGGGCTGTAATGGGCTTCTACACTTCTGCAAGTGCCATGGACATTTAAAAAGGCCTACTTTTTCTCTTGCTTTCGTTACATAAACCTTGGAGGAATCAAATGGATGTTTCGAAACAAGCCAAAACATGCAAAACCTATACTCATGTGTAATCTGTTGGTAAATTCCTTGCTACAGGACCCTGTGGATGCCAAAACTCTATATGGTTAAAAAGTGGTTAAATGAACTTAAAAAAGAAAAGGATACATCATCTTTATTAAAAAACAAACAAACAAAAACCCTCAACCAGCCCAAAAGACACCACATCCACTTCATGTTTAGGATGTCCCTGATTGGCAGATTTTTGCAGGATGGAGAAATATTGGAAAAGTGCCATACAGCAGCCTTTGTTACTTGCTCTGTGAACACATATTATTGGCTACAGCTAGGACAGGGCATGGGGATCTCCTGGCAGTGTGCTGTCATTCAGGTGGCCCTACTTTATTACACATAGCCCTAGAGCTGAGGGTTGGCTGACACCAAATTGGCTTTCAGTAGGATTTGAACTCTTGCCAGTAGCTGAGAGCAGAGGGACACAGCCACAGACAGGGCCATTGCTCTGCCATTCCTTTGAGCAGCGACTGTCTGGTCTGGATGACAATCAGAGCTCAATGGGACTGGGCAGGGGCAGGCACAGTTTGGTTGCTATCCTCATCAGGTTGCTTAATCTTCTTAAAAATGTAGGTTGAACATTGGTGGGATGCAGGGATGCTCTTGCTGTGGGAGCGGTAATGGCAGTAAGTGTTCAACTCTTCCGAAACACGCCTCCAGCAACAAAGCGCACCCAGGTACTGAACAACATGGCAGTGTATCGATCTCAAGCTGAAGTACCTCCATCGCTCCTTTAGCTCCTGAGGCTTTTTCTGAAGTCTTCCGTCCAGATAATGAAGAGGTCCAACCCTCCTGAGCTTAGAAAACCCAATGATTTCATGGTATGAATCAAATCTAGCTTAAGGCTCAGTCTTGCTATTCCAACTTCATTATTGCTATATATTTCAGTGTGTGTGTAAACCATCTAATTTTCAGCTACGTTATTCTCAGGGTAGAATCAATACTGGCTTGATCCTGTTTCGCAGAACAAGGGTTAGCACTTCTGATGAGGATGAAGCAAACAGAGACCTGCCCTTTTATTCTGAAGAATGAAAACAAGGCAAGTTTGCCTTTAGAAGTGTGGGTTTTCATGTGTTTATAGCAACTCTCTGTCCTTAGGTTGTTATTTTCTTTCTTTTAATTTTTCTTTTTAACATAAAACGGGATTGCTTCCTGGTACACAGCACAGAAAACAGAAGAGGCTCACTGGATAAAAGCTCGGTGGTTACCTGCTGCCTTTAACCTTGTTCTGCAGTGTATTCTCTGTGCAAATACTCTACCACGGCACCTTAACAAGCTGCTGATAGGAGAAATCCTTTTGTCTCATCTATGGTTTATAAACCCCTCACTCCCACTGACAAGCCAGGCTTCATGAAAATCATCCCACTCAGATCAACAGATTGACTCATGTAATTAATGACCCAAGACAGGAAAAGGTGAATTCAGATATTGGCCCAAAATAATTATTGCCATCTTATCACTTGTTAAATATGTAATTTTTCAATTTAATTTAGTTCTTTTCTTACTGCCAGCATTAGCCTAGCAACCATCATGCTGCAACAATTTTCTCTTATTTTTGCTGTATGTGCTACAATCCCTTGCAGTTGGATGGGGCTGCATTAGGCACTGACCTTTAGATCCCATAATTTTCACTAACTAGCACTACAGGTAGTTCAGTAGTTGTATGCACTGCACCAGTGGTGCATCTTTCATCATTTTTTCTGCTCTTTCCTGAGCCACAACAATGCCATTATTAGTGCTGACAAATAAAGAAGCAGGAGTATAATTGTTGGTGATAGTAGGCAAGAAAAGGCTACTTTTCTCATTCTCAGAAGAGAGCATTTTCTGGACAGAAATACGAATTCTCGCCTGTTTCCCAGGGGCTATTGAAGGCTGGGCACACAGACACAATGGCCACATTTGGTGATCTAGGCCTGCAGGAATATACACTGCTCTTGGCATGATTATTATTTAACAGAGTATTGTTAAAGATTCAGTGAGCTAGGGATGTTTTAAGAGAGGGCCATTAAGCACCACCAATAATTGGGCTTTCTGAGCCCACACACCATTACAGTGGCTTAATGGTGGCGAGTCTCCTGCAACAGCATTGGTATCAAACTGGGCCTTGGAGACAAAATCTTAATAGGACGGGGACATAAGTAAGCCCTTTTTTTTCACCATGGCACAACACGCTGGTTTTTCCTTTCCTTTCACATCCATTTTTCTTATTTTTCTCTGTGTTTCCAGATTTATGTTTGATAGTGTATGCCTGCTACTGCATCCTCTTTTGGACTCTTGCTCTCTGCCATCCCAACCTCTCTACCACTGTCCAGCCCGGTTGGTGCATCGTGGGGGGAGTGTGGTGGGGTTATCAGTATCCCTGGGGAACCACAATGAGCCACTGTGAAACGGGCTGCTTCTACTAGCGTGGGGACTGACATCCTCAGCGTACTCCCAGTGCACCAGCGGTGTAGTTTGCCTGGAAAATCTGTCAGGCAAAATTTGTTAGGTTTTTCGCAGCTCTGATTTCTCTATCCCCGAGAGTGTCTTTGCTAAGAGAAAGCATTGATTTTTGCCATCCAGCACACACACGTATGAATATGATTCATTCCACCCCATTCCTCAGAATAACTTTTGTGAGTTGTTATCCCTGCTAAAATGAGCCTTTTCACAGTTCTGTATTTCCACCTAGCACACACACAATAAAATTACCAGAAGTGGAAAAAAAAACTTTCCTTGGCTTGAGAAGAAATTTTATGTTGTTGTAGGGGACTCTCTCTGAAGAAATAATGGTTAGCTTTATATTACATAAATTTATATGTAAACCTAGTGCAATATTTTTTTGGTGTAAATAGATGGTCAACAGGAACAGGCATAAACGGTTTGAACCAAAAGTCCACTTCATACCATTATACTATACTGACATAAAATGTATTTATCAAAGGCCAGATTCCACCACACTCACTAAAAATTTAAAAATCTGGCTAAAAAACCAAGGGCTTATTTAATGATAAAAACACAATGTTTCTTTGCATTAGGATTTCCCAAGTGTCTACACATTCAACTTTAATTAGTAGATTGTTTAGGGGTTTTCGTGCAACATTTTGGTAAACATTTTTAAGGTGTACCTATTTTATATGTTAAAATGATAAACACAAATATATACTAAATAATTAGACACTCTACAAAGCGAAAAAAATTTATCCCAGCAAGACTTATAAAGAAATGTTTGTTTATTTTTCTGGAAAAAAGTAGGTAGAGATAAAAATTGCATAGTTTGCTCCTATCCAGAGATATGGCACGATCATAAGACTAAACCATGTACCTGCTGTTCTCCTGTTTTCCCTCTTTTTCACTCCTCCACGTTAAAGAAACTGCAGAATCACATGGAATGTGAAGTGGCTGGACCTCAGCAGGAGACCTAGCTTTTTTTCCAAGGCTGGATTGACATGGTGCTGTGTCAACTGGTACTGTTTTCAAACTTGTGTTTAAAGTCTTTTAGTGAGAGGACTGTGAAGCTTCTTTATCTAGTTCTCACTATCCTTACTCTAATGAAGTTTTCTGTTATGTGTAACCTCAGTCTCTATTGCTGCAGTTTGTCATCTCTCTACAGATAATTAAAAATTGACTGTTGCCTTCTTTGCAGCAGTCCTTTATGTATCTTTTACTGTTTCTCTGTAGGCTAGCAAACCCTGAGTGCACAGGCTTCCTTGTAAGCTGTATTTGCCAGATGTTTGCTCATTGTTCTTTGGGCTTTCTCCATTCAGCCACACTTTTCCTTGAAGAAGGATGCCCCAGAACAGACACTTCCCTCGAGCTGGTGCTACAAGTGCTGAGTACGGTAGGACTATTCCCTATGTATTACAAGCCACATTACAGACTAACTTCACTAGCCTTTGCCTTTGGAAGAGTAGAATGTACTCATCTCGATTAAGTATTTTTCTAAAGACTTGCTATCTACCTACTTGATATCTCCTGTACATCTATGCACTTCAGCTCTGCTGCCTAGATTTACAACTACAATTTGCATATGTACAGGTTCATATGCAATATTTTCCATATAATTTCTCCAATGTGCGAAACTGTTCTTGGGATAGGTCAACAGGATCATTTGACATACAAACCTGAGGCTTACGTGATCTATGTATAGTACTTGAATGCATCTTTTCTCCCTTTGCTCTTTTCAGCCGTTTCACATCATTCAGTCTTCAAAAAGACAACTAGCTATGGCTCAAAAACTTCACCAGCTGGGTTTTGAAGGTTCCTCAGGCATATCAGCCAATAATTTCCAACAACCTGCTAGGCAGATGATTTGCAATAATCAGACCTATCTAAGTACTTTTGATCTTGTCTTGGAGATCACATCTTGGCCAATTTTGAAACTTATTATCTTTCCTTTCTGATTTTCTCAATGGATTAGGTTGTGCTTGTGCTCTTGATAGAGTTTCTTCAGGAAATCAACCAACCTCCATAATTCTTCCTGCTCTTACATTCATCTTCCAGGAGAGATGTTTTGAAATTACTAAAGTCTGCACTCCTGAAGCCAGCTGTTTTTCATTTGCAATCCTTTCTCTTACGATCCCAATAAAGCATGAATGAGGCTACTTCATGGCACCTCTTGGCAAACTGGCTTCTACCTTGCTCCACTAAAGCTTCCTTCTAGTGTTTAGACAACGTTTATCATCAGAGCTTCCCATCCCATTCTTTTTTACCATTTTGACAGAAATAAATACAACTGGTACAATCCATAGCCTCCAGGGTATCTAGCATCCCATTGGGCTGTTTTTGCAATAGATGTCCTATTCCAACAAGTCCAGTGCTTGGGTCACCACACACAAAAAATTTTATCTACCATATCTACTCCAGCACTCTGTTTGCTTTGACTCCCTCCCCCTCCTCCCTTTTTTATTAAATCCCCAGCTAGGGTATCACACAAAAATCTTTGGGAAGTTTAAATCATTGAGAAGGAAGTCTTTGTGACGTACGTTTTTTTTATGCACATCATCCAGAAATGCAGAATTTATTTCTTTTTCATGGTTTCATATTATCTACGTAAACTTTTATATAAGCAACCCAAACTTTGCTTAGCTTTTGAATGTGTAACTTAATTTCATTTATGAGTTCACATTGTAAAACTCAATGCAGAAAAGATATAATCTGGATTATATGACAGATCAATTCATGAAGGAGCATACCCTTTTTAAAAAGCTACTAAGTAGCACAGAAGGTGAAATGATAGAAATAATAGATTTTAATTTTTTATATAATGTGTCATCATTTTTGTGAAATTCAAAGTCACACATGCGAAACAACTCATACATACAGATCAAGTAGATCTAATTCAAGTTCGCAAATCTTCATCCTCAGCTAACTAAT
Source organism: Tringa solitaria (assembly GCA_026413425.1). NCBI lineage: Eukaryota > Metazoa > Chordata > Aves > Charadriiformes > Scolopacidae > Tringa > Tringa solitaria. Next base: position 4,401,575 of record JAOXJM010000033.1, on the reverse strand, counting down.
TATTAGTCCATGATTATGGACTGTTAGAGCTTAATTGTCTTACTGGAAAATTAAGAACCGAAATTATGATTACTGCGCACAAAAGAAATGTTAAAGTTGAAAAATTCCTTTTCAGATAAGAGACAGGATTCCTGTAGATACGGCAGTAAGGTTCTGATATATTGAGAAACCCACCATAGTCACAAAAAAAGGTGAAATAGAAACTGATAAGGCAAGCTAAGAATAGTAGCTATAAGGTACACAGGCTGCAACGCTCATTCTCATCTCTGTCTGAAGTAAGACTTATGCTGTAATAGGAAAAATTGCTGAAGGTTGAGGAACCTTAGTTCCACACAAAATAGGCAATGCGTGCTTTTCTTTTTTTTTCATTAGAGAAAACAAATTGTTTTACCAAGTGAACTATCAATTGTTTAGACATGGGAATTGCAAGTAAAGGGATGAAACAAAAAAGTACCAGCTGAGAATCTGTCCAGCAGGAGCGCTGGAAGCCCTGCAGAAATGTTATTTAAAAAAAAAAAACCCTTAAATAATCCAAAATTTGCATTTCATAATGGAGAAATAAATAAAATCTTCTTTAAAGTATAATAAGCTTTTCTGAACAATTAACCTATAGTAATGATGTTCTGACATAGCAAAAATTCAGAGGCAAAGACCACTAAGGACATGGGTTACTGAAGAAATTCTATAAAATTGATTATATACTGCATGGAGACCTGGGTCATCATATTGTCTTATTGCAATGCTTCTTATTCTTTTGGCTCAGTTAAACCTGCAAACAATTCATCTCCAGAGCTTTAATATTTTTAAAGAGAGACTCATGTACAGAAGATGTCTTAAGGTGTTTGTTCCATCTGGCTGGGTTTGAAATCCTTATTAAAAAATATATATGGTCTACTTGATGAGAAAACCTTCTTTAGAGGGAAGAATTTTTCTTCAGCTTAAAATCTGAAATATAAAATTGAGAATAAAATAGTGAAGAGGCAAGTCATGAAGCAAGGGACAGAAAAGAAAAATGACTGTAAACATGTTCTGCTGAAGCTGTTAGTTTTTATTAGGAAAAGTAAGCCTAAATTCTCTGTTCGTAAGCTACTTAGAATTATTTATTATGTTAAGGATTTTTTGTGGAAAATCTGAAGAAATAACTTGAAGAAGGAAACTTATTTTGAAAGCTGCAATCATAAATCTTTTTTGATTGAGTGATGAAGAGGTAAACAGAAAGGAGTGGGATGAGAGGGCTTCAGAGAGCAGAAAAAGAAAAACAGATCATAGCACTCGAGTTGTAGCTTGTAAATAGCTATGGTCAAACTCCGGCTGGTTTTGTTATGGGCATGGCTGGCAGGCACTAGTAGTGCAATACCAGTAGAGGTGTGGGTGAATACAGTGTGGATGAAGTTCTGAGCACTGAAAGAGAGTATAGTAGTGCTGCTTTTTGCACTTTGCCAACTAAAAGCATCACAAATTGTGGCAGGCCGTGACAGTTGGGAGCTGAAGGTTTCATCAGCATCCATGCTAATTCTTTCATATATGTATAAAAGTGTCTATATATTTAAAAAGCGTAACCAAAAGTCCTTGTGTTGCATCCTGAAATCCTGGGGTACTATCCCAACCTGCTGTGATCTTCCATTTCCATGCATCATGTTTAGCCTATCCTGTGCTGACATTTGTGGGGAAGAGTGACATCAGGCGCTGGCTGGGGGCCCACCTGGTAGCAGGAGACCTTTGCGGCATGAGCCAGAGGACGAGGTGCAGAGCCCTCCCTGGGACAAGCGTCAGACAGATGGCCTGGCAGATATCCCATGCCACCAACGGGCAGCCTGGCATCTGGGGCCTCGTATGCAAATGACAGTACATATTTCATTTAACTTTTCTAGCAGGCTTTGGGAAGGGATGCGCTTGTAGATGATAGCTGTAGCATTTGTGAGAAATGGTATAAATGAAGGCAAAGTTTTAAAGGATGAAGCTTTGAGATGTTTGCTTCTAGAAAACTGTGATGCAACTTTTTCCTTCATGTTAATAATAATCTTCCCCTTCACTTCTGGGTCAGGATTTTTGTTTGGTTCTACTACTTCCTACAAAAAATATGTTTTCTAGATACAGACTTGAAAGGAAAATAATGCTATATTCTAAATTATTTTTTTAAAAGCTGGAATTATCACAAAATGGAAAAGGATGGATACTGCTGTTGCAGTGGTTCATGGGAGGAATCCAGGTAAATATGAGATAGGCAAGTTATTCTTCCGTCTATTGTTGTGAAATTGGATGGTGGATTTTGACTTGAAATATGAGTGGTGATGTGAATGAAGCAGTTCAAACAAACAAAGGTTGCATGTCTCTAAATAAGTTCAATAGTGCTGCAGTGATTACCTTCACCTCACCCCTGTGATACATTGAGGATAAGGATGATGGGCATTTCCTGCTTGGAAAACTACATTCTACATCTTCTGTGCTTGGCACAGCATAAGAGCAGCGGCAAGCAGGCAGAGAAATAGAGAGTGCTTAAATACTCTTGCAATATAATGTTCACTGAGGAGGCATAATCAATTGCAGAAGGTGAAATTATTTGTCAGTAGCTCAGATCTTCAGAGGAGCTATGAATTTGGGTATAGATGAAAATCAATCCTGTCTTTTGTATTCAATTACAGGAATGAATAACTAACTAGACCTGAGCTGAGGTTTGACCCTCTCCAGGACTGGGGCTCATATTTTACTTGTGAGTAGTGATTGTCTTTGGAGCACTCTTTGGTAAGATGAGGATCTTGCTGATAAGGCGTATCATTGGTGTTTGCAATACAGCTGTTCAATTTTTGGATTTTTCAGTGAATTTCAGTGATTTTGAACCAGTTCTGTCTGAGCTTCATCAATATAACGCTTGATCAGCTGAAGTAGGAAACAGCAAACGATCATCTAGCAAATTCAGAAGATGGATGCAATTACTCAGATGGACAATCCCAGGCCTTACATTGTTCCATTTGATCATGATGGGTGATGTTATGAAATAAAAGCTCATCACTGGTTGCATTCTCTTATAGATTTTTTA
>JAOXJM010000033.1:4356227-4390124 GCA_026413425.1 Tringa solitaria | reverse complement strand
AGGAAGAAAAAAAAAGAAAAAAAAGAAAAAGAGGCAATGAGGTTCATCCAAATTTCAGCTAGCCCTTTCTAGGTCAATCACCTATTGTACAAGTATGCAAAATTTACCGGTTTTGCCTTTCACATGTTGAATGATCATCTGCACATGTCTAAATTGTTCCACCAACCTTTGAATTTCCTCTTCAATGTCTGATCTAGCATCAGACGTTACAGGGAATAGGCAATTCCCAGTGAGGTGCACAGTTTGAAAGACCATACAAACAGCCAGGGTTTTTGCTCACCTCTGCTTTACTGTGACCACTTTGCTGTGATTCCACTGAAAAAATGCAGATGTATCGGGAAAATCTAAAATGACACATGGGTTGATCCAAGACCAGCTAGAAGTAGGAATAAAACACTTTAATCCCATGGATTAAATTCACTTGTGCTAAGAAAGGGCAAAGAAAGCTCAAGTGGTAATTTCTGTTTTGGTGACAACAATGTGTATTTTCTACAGCTGAAGACTTGAAAAAGAGCACCTTGATTTTTAGATCTGATAAAGACCAAAGCAATTAGCAGTCAGTTCCTTAAATAAACAATTGGTCAGAATGAGCCTGCACACTGGGGAAATTCAGGGGCTTTTACAGCTTCTGAGGATAGCTAAAAGCAATCCTATTGGGATTACGCAGAATAGCTAATACAGTGGTTATCAGTTACTTATGAATGGAGGGAGCTCTAAAAATTGAAACACTGTTTAATAAGTAATTGATCTTTACATTGGCCAAGAGATTTTGTTTTTCATATTCCCAAGCTTACCAAGAGTAGTCGGACTCCATAGAAATGAAATTTGCTTTATACTTAAGTGCATATATAGTGGCTTGTGTCAAACATGCAGTCTATTTTTTTGTCCCTCATTAGCTGTATTTTTGGCTCACAAAACCAAAAGTACCGACAAAATAAATTTTCTTAAAGAACGCAGCTATTTATTGATCCTGAATTCTGAAAACTCATGAGTTTTTGAGCAGCAACTAACATCCAATTCAGTATTCATCATTTTGAAAGCTACTCATGAATTGTATCATCTTGTTCACAGCTTCCGCTCCCAAAATTATGAACTTTAGATCATACTATTTATCACAGAAGCACAGAATGCAATTTGTTTTCCCATTATCTATTTGATAAAAATGTGCCCCATGCTAATGTCATGAGAAAAGATGACAGCAGGCTTTAGAGCGAAAAGCAGAACAGGTTAGATTTAGGTTATGGTAATGAGATCAGAGTGAGACAAAATACAAGATAATACAAGTAGAAGACCATGTGGATAAATACAAGGATTTCTGTAATGGAAAGCTAAATATGCAAAGATTGGGCATCGTTTTTAATTTATCAGTTTCATCTCCTTCTGCCTTTGAAATCTAGTTAGTAGCATAATATTGGCCTAGAGTTTTAAGGAAGAAAATGTCAGCAGGAATTATTAATCTTATATATAAAATTTTATAAAAAAAAGTAAAGGAAAACAACATTGTTTATCTTTGTTTTGAAGCCTGCAGATATTGTGGTTATTTTGCATAATGCATATTGATATCAGTTGCTTTGGGTTTTTTTAAACCTAAATGAATATTAAATGCTTATGGCTAGTGTCTTAACACTGCTTACAGAATACAGAGCAAGTTCTCCACCTCACTAAGAGCACCACCGGCTGCCCATGTGGCTCTGCTTAACAAAGTCAGTGCCAGTCTCCACGTGGGCGCCCACATATTTCTCCTCTTGGCAAAGCGTGCTGTGTTTCAGAAGAAAACTGCCACCAAACGAATTGCATAAAATCATAGAATGATTTGGGTTGGAAGGGACCTTTAAAGGCCATCTAATCCAACCCCATGCAATGAGCAGGGACATCTTCACCTAATCAGGTTGCTCAGAGGACCGTTCAACCTGACCTTGAATGTCTCCAGGGATGGGGCATCAATCACCTCTCTGGGCAACCTGGGCCAGTGTTTCATCACCTTCATCATAAAAATTTCATCCTTATATCTAGTCTGAATTTCCCTCTTTCAGTTTAAAAATATTGCATGTTTGAATACTAGCCTGTGACACTGAGCTTTGGCCCCTTGTTAGATCATTCCTCTGATTGTGGCCAAGGGAAGAGAAACAAATTCTGCAGTGTGTGGTTGAGTGCAGTATCAAGCCCAATGACTGAGCTCCTCTGGTCACATCAGCCTCCCTATGGGTCCTCCTGCTCTGGCTGGCCTGACAGCCCACCCATGTTTCTGCTGTTAGGACTTAGTTTTCCATTTCTGAACTAAAGGATCTCTTGGACAACTTGCAGAAGGTGAGACTAGTGAGTTTGAAATAGCCTTTAATGTTGAGAGAAGAAGGTTCTTCAGCGTGTCCTTCAGGCCTCCACCCACTTAGAATTTATTCACCCCTATCATTTTGCACCTGCTCTTCAGGAGAACGAATCACTGGTTACAGGCGGTACTGGAGGGTGCTCTGTAAGTGTGGGGTAGTATCAGTGGGGAGAGTTCAAAGGAGAAGGCACTAGCCTGGGAACTAATTGGAGATGCCATGCAGAAATGCTGTATTTCCATTCAACATTTCTCGGTCAGAAGCACGAGCTGTGTAACAGAAATCATGCTGTGTAATAGAAAGCAAAAGCTTTCCAGCTGCACTAGTCTGTCCTTGCACAGGACATCAGCTATCTTGCACAGGTGTATTAGGTCACGTATTTCAGGAAGAGGTGATTTTATTGTGTGCATGCTGTACAGGCAACCTCTGCATTTGCTTGAGAAATGGCTGTGTGAATTGCTGGGCAGAAGCCAGCCCTGATGGTGCTACCAGGCACCTGGAAACCTTGGAGGGGCCTAAAAACGTCCCCCAGTTCTCCATGACTGTGTCTCTGACTGAGAAATGAAGTCATGCCCATAAACCTTTGCCCTTAAATCAGGAAGTCAAGAGCTGCTGTTGCCACCACCCTCCTCACTAATGGTATCCTGAGGAAGTTCATAACCTCAAATAAGCCTACTGCTTGTATCTGAAATAACATACTGTACCGTATCATATCATGTCCTTACTGTCTTGTGAGGGCAAGGTCCTCCAAATTCCTGTTTCCTGTATGCATTTTGCTATCTGTGTTGGCTGGCAAACAGCTGTTTGCCAAAGAAATATTAAGGAAACCACAAGTGGTCCTTGTGATTCTATTTAATACCTTCTGTGTGAGAGACAATATGATGCAGCCAGCTGCCTTTTGAACTATTTCCAGTAAATGGAATACCATGCTACTTTAACAATGGCCAGCCTACTTGTGGGTTTGTTTTAAAAAGGGTGCTGATATTTTCTATCAAAAAAGGAGCTATTGCACTCCATTTTCTTTTGAGGGGAAAAAAATCTTGGATTTTTTTGTGGCTATGTAAACCTTATTTACAGAAAACATAGCTCCACATGTTTGGGTTTGGTTTGGGTTTTGGTTTTTTTTCACAATAATGCTTTAAGCGGGATGGAAAAAATGCTCTGCAGATCTCCAGAACTGTGAAATATGGAATAATGTCTACTCATTGTTTAAATTCTAGAGATTTTGGTAAAAGCATTAAAGATCAAAATTCTTTTTAATTATTGGTAGAGGGTATATTTTTAGCTAGAGAAGGCTAGAAGGATCTGTAACTTATATTCATTTTGACATTCTTTCAAGTTTTTTAAACTGCTTTTGAATTTTCTCATCTGTGGACAGTGAGATAAATTAAACGCAATCCATTCCACTGTCTCATACAGAAATTCAAATGCTGATTTCAAGCAGTAAACATCTGATCTTTTCCGGTGTTGAAAATAACAGCCCCTCTTAAAACTGTTCCATCTGAGTTATTTTGAACTTTTTCTCTGGCACCTCATCTCACACTGGCTCACATAAGTCTTGTGCTTCTAGATGTATTGGAAACAATAAATTCAATGTGACTTTGTGAGAAAAATTGATAGACTGATTACAGCATGCCAGATCAAAATTCAGAAATGAAACAACCAGTTTTCATCACACTACCACTTGCTTAAGGGAGAAATTCACACATAGGAAAAGTTTAGATACCATAACACACAGAATGTAACTTTATATATTCTCTCTTTCATGCTTTCTTAGTAGTATACGCTATCATAGTAATGTTTACATTGGAGATAGGCTTGAGCTACAGACAGCAGATTCAGATTTTGGTTTCATCTAGAAACCTGCAAAATTTTAAGATGAACTTATATCACAGTCTCAAACAACATATGCAGCAGGGAAAAAAAAAGAAGTCTTCCTGAAAGAAAATATAGGTATTCTATAGTCTTTGATGAGTGTAATTCTGGACAAACAGGCATAAATAGTAAACCCATGGGAATTATAATTGATTTTATCACTTTTAAATAATGTTTCTCAATATTATTGCATAGTTCCACTTATACAAAGACTATAAGCTTTCTATGCGTGCTGTATATTTTGAAGATTTTTAAAATGAAGCGTAATGTAGTTTGCCAGCACTTGGCAGACCCTTAAGCTGGGAAAAACATGGAAAAAGCAGCTTGGTTAATTCAAGCAGAAATTGCCCTAACAGGAAGACATCCGATTCTTTAAGGTTTTAAAAGCATCTGTCTCGGTGGATACCTCCAAGACAGACTCAGTGCAAGTGCCACGGGACAATCCAGAGGAACAGAGTGGTCTGAAAAAACACTAAGGGGAAGATGAAAAAAATAGGAGTGATTTTTCTCTTGTGGGGGATGTGAATCATGAGTTACACAGGTTGGATTAATGCCAAGTTTTCCTTCAAAAATACAGAAATAGAAAATACACATGTCACATTCAAATTAAGAGAAACACATTTTTTCGGGGATGAAAATTAGTAGAAGAGACTGCCTGAAAATCAGGGACAACTAAGGAAAACAGGGAACACATCTGTATTTACTAATATCTGGTTGCTGCCGCATTTGCACACGTTGTACAGAACAGCAGCAGCGTTGTGCCTCTTTCTTGCCTTTTTTTCTCTTGAAAACAAGCTGCAGAGGACACTAGTCAGGGCTGAGCAGTGTCATTTCAAAAATTTCAATTTAAAATACTGAAAGAATGTTTGAATACTTTTGCGCTCATCTTCAAGTTAAAGTATGGAATGGTGTGGCAAACGCATATAGTCAAACAACCCTTCTTGTGTGCATATGGGATGTTTATGCCACAGAGTTTGGATCAAATACTATACAGCTATTGGTGGCTAAGTGTAATCACCAGGCCCTTGCAGAGAAGTGTTGTTAGATAAAAAAATCAAAAAGCTAGAAAGAGTAATTTTTAAAATGTTTGTTTTGTTGTGTTTTTATTTCTTAAGGAAACACTGATCATTTACATTTAGAAAATTTCAAATATGTCACACCTCATCAGAGTGTGGCATAATTTATCTACAGCTACATGGTTTCCAAATATGACACAACACAACCTAAGGTCAGTAAGATGAGCAGCTCACTTGAAATGTGACAATAGCATTCATTTCTTCAGTTACATATATAGTGCATATGGTATATATGCTAAATTGAATGACAGTGGTTGAAGACAGAGTGCCTGCAATTTTTGTTGTATCCTACGCAGCTGACTTAACAGGTAGCCTTAAATGTGCTGTTGCCACATAAAATACCACTACCAGTGGCTCATTTTTCTTCATAATTAAAATAACAATAGTAGTCCAATGTATGGAACTGTGTTGACTTCATTTGTAGGAAACATTTTCAAATACTGCTGAAAAAACTACATTAAAAAAATACCTATGTGATTGAAAATGCAAACATATTCTGTAGGAACACTACTCTGAAAACATGCACATACATCTCTCCAGCTCTTAAAGAAGATAAAACAGCCAGCACTCTCTCATGTTTACCTTGCCGATATTTAATATAGGTGATAGCTCCCATTCTTCTTCCCTTATTAAACACTGTTCTTAATCTCAATCCGAATTAGCGGTGTACACTCCAAAACAGGATGAATGCAGGACTCCTGAGAGTGATGGATGGCTTTGGTGCTTCACTTCTGGGTGCCGAGCATGGCACTTCGGTAGAAAGGTTTGGCTTTCCATTTGTCAAGCACTTAAAATTTGTAAATACTTTGCAGATAGCTGTGGTTTAGTCTCCTCAAATGTATGCCAAATAACTACTACTTTTTTTTTTCTTTTAAAGCATAATGTTAAATAGAGTTAACAACATACCAACCAACCATCCTCCCACTTTTTTCCCCCCCATTTTAAGTTATTTTAAGTGTGTGATCTTTCAATATTACAGTGACATAAGGATGTTTGCATTGTGCTGTTATATTTAATGTGTTTAGAATGCCCTTCTATCTCCATTAAATTACATATGATCTCGTTTCTCAGCAGGGCCATTTACGATCATTTGTCTTAGATCTTATGTATTGCTTTTCATTGTCCATCTCAAAAATTGCCTTACTTGCACTGAATAAAAAGTGACAAGAAGTGATGGAGTATGTTGTTAGAAACACTTTGGAGATTTCTTGATTCCAGAGATGTTAGTTTATGAGCTGCAGGCCCTCTCAGGATGGATAACTGCATTACGGTGGGGGCAGTCCCACCCTGGGGCACACATGGGGAAGGAGGGGATGGGCCCCATCCTGTCCCCTGTACACAACCCGGACCAGTGTCTCACCATCCTCAGCATAAAAAAAAAAATAATTCTTCTTTTGGTTTTGCTGATTCCTAGTTGTTTACCTATAGGCAGGGCACCAGTCCCATAATGTGTGTTTTTTAAAAAATGTGTGACTATGCTATCATTTAAAAAAGGAAATGGCCCCCGCCCAGCTTCACTTGCTTTAATTTCCAAGGAAGACTGTTTGAAACCTGTCACAGGTGAGTGAGCACCACAGAGGAGGTAAATCTTAGTGACTCTTTTGCTGTGCCCTTCTCCAAATGGAGGAGACTTTGCACTGCATGATGATGTTTAAGAGAGGGGGTGGAATATCACCCTTAATGACATGACGTATTCTAATGTTACTGTGACATTTGAAATTCAAACTCAGATCCTTCACAGAGAGGACAAATGTAATCTAGACAATTCATTGTTGTGAATATTGCTAGCTTATAACTGTACTGCAGGGGAAGGGAATGGCTCATGCTGGGACTCCAAAATGTTTTTCAGTCTACCCCAACACTGAAGTCAAAATCTGACTTCAGCTATGTCACTTATAAAGAGCTGATAAATCAATAGGAGGTTCACTTGCTCCATAATGATATGGCTGGGGGTCCAGAGCCTTGCACTCTTGCACTCTGAGCAAGGGTGAGGCTGAGGTTTAGTGGTGGACTTGGCAGCATTAGGTTCATGGTTGGACTAACTGATCTTAAAGGTCTTTTCCAACCTAAACGATTCTATGATTTTTTTTTTCTGTTTCATAATTAAAATTCACGGTACGAACATAAGTTAAGGATTGCTTGTAAATATAAAAACCTGAAGCCACATGCATAATAGACTTCAAACATGGAGAAAGTATCAATATTTTTGTTTGTGTTCTATGCGATAACTGGCAAATCCATAACTGCACAATTAAAAATAAATACATAAGCAGACCAAACAGTCAGATACAGTTGGTAGGAAAAGAAAAAACCCAAACATATCAGACTTTGCAGATGCTTCTATGATTCTATGAGGCTGTATTAAGTAAGCCTTGTTACTGCTCTCCATTGCTCTTCAATGGGACCATGCAAGACAAAACAAACCTCAATCCAAGGGTAAAAGTACTAAATAAATAAGCGCAGAGTCACTTTTTGTGCTTCAGGACAGAGTTTGTAATAAATTGAATCAATAAGTGTTTTCATTGTTTCGGGAACTGTTGGCTGTAGGGTGTGTGAGAGCTCTGATTTCTGTGTTAATTTAGTTGTCTTCAGAGATTAGAAAGACTGAACGAATAACTTTTTTAAGACTGCTGTGTCTATCCCATTTCTGGCAAAGGCCACTAAGGTTGTTTATTTTTAATCTCAATAATTTCATTTATGACAAACGATGCAGCAGAAAACATCTTTCTCCTACAGGTTTATCAGTTTATTCAGCATTTGAGTCCGATATTTCATTTTGTTCTTTGCTCCTGCCACGAATAGGAGGCAAAACAGAGAATTTGTTTCTTTAGGGTACTCTGGGAACACCCTAACACATTAGCACAACAAGCATAGATAAATCCAAAAGTAAGTCTAAGGCTCATCTAATTTTTCAAGGATCAATGAAAAATGTGTGAGTGTCATTTCTCATAGACAGTTATATTTGTTTCCTGCTGTTCTACCATCAGCTTTCTTTTATTATTTTTATCTCCTGTGAAAGCAAAATTGAATATGTCCAGAAAATGAATGCAATACGGCAAAAGAAAAGCTCAAAAGCTGTAAAGTGAAACAAAATCTGGAACAACTGTTACTCAATTATATAGAACTAACATAAACACGAATAACAGTTTACCCAACTAATTTTTATGCCACGTTAGCTTTTCTGTAGCAAGGAAAAAGTATTCTCTGGTACTTGAAATGCAAATGTTTCAAATGTACAGCTATGAATATTCCCTGTTAACCACGATTAAGGTAGTTTTAAATTTTTTTATCAGGAAAAACTGTGCAGTTAATATTTGTTTTATTTCTGAAACATCTAGTCACAGTTTTTAAGATATGTCTCTTCCTCTTCCCATTCAAAGCCAAAATTTTCTTCACTTTGCCATTGAAATCTTTGATTCAGCACAGAAACATAGTTCAATTAAAGCATAAGTGGTGTCCAGCTCATATCTAAGAGATCTACACACATGATTTATAATTATACAAGGAAAGGAAGAAGGTATTTGCATCTCAAATGTAAGAGACCCTCAGGTGGCTTTTTTGTTGTGGTTGTCATCCTGGTACACATAAATGATCTGAGTAGGTTTAATGTTAACAGTATCTCTGAATATCCCACTGTATGTACACATTAAAATATTTTCCCTTTAGAGCAATCTGGCCCTTTACCAACCTCCCAATGGCCATGAAAAGAAACTGCAATGCAAATTATGCTAAAAAAATCAAAGGGTAAGAATAAAATTCATGTCTGCAGAATTCTTAATTTGTGCTTGCGGCCATCTGGCTTTGCTGTCCCTTAGGAGAGTGACCTTTCTCTCTCCTCTGTCGCTATTTTGTTCACTTACCTCTTTGGTTGTCACACTGGCATAGGAGTGCTGTCCTTTATTTTTTAACATTTTTGTTTGTTTCTGTCTCTCTGTGTGGCAGTCTATGCCTTCTTTTGGAATAGAAATTTCCATCATAGAAATACAACACAGTCTTGCTTGTTAAACACTCAGTGTGAGCAAGCACCTTCAGCTCCAAGGAGAGGCACCGGGAAGGAAGGAAACAGGCGCCTCAGAGGTATCTTCAAAAAGCTTCATCAGAAATGTTCCTGTGGTTGCCTGTGCCCAAACCCAAGGTCTTCATGTTCTGCAGAAATGGGTTCTCTTAAGCCCAAAACACCATCAGATCTATGTCCCACACTGTCCGTCATTAAAGTGATACTTTTTGTCATTTGAATAGCAAATAACTCCCCGATGGGCTTAATCTGAAAAAGCACAAAAAGTTACACCCCTTTTCCCCTCAGGTGAGGCAAAGAAAACCAGAGCTTCACCAGTGGAGGCTGGAGGCAAGTGGCACCAACCCCAGCTGGAGAGCTACAGATGTTACTTATGTAGTGCATACATCTTTCTACCTCACTGAGCAATACATCAAAGCTGACTGACCTGCTCAAGTTACTCACAGAAAAGTAAACAACTTTGTCCCTTCCTAAATACACTTCAAATGGAAAAAGTCTATCTGGCTGCCTTCTAAAGGTCACAGTAAGAAAAGGAAACTTGGCTCCTTTTTTTCTGCTTTTATTATTTGGCTTAACTGCTACATTTGTTCCAGTCCCTGCTGTGGAGAACAAGCATTTGGTCAGCTATGAAGCATGGAGTTATCGGTCCCCGTAAAGAGAAAATATTAGAAAAATGCTATTGTCAGCCTTAAGCATGAAGATTCAGAGTGTGAATCCAATATGACTAAATGCAACCTTGCAAGCAGCAGGGCTATAAATGTCCTTCAGGAGGTATCTCACTGTGGGTTCATGAATTCATGTGTGTTCAAATAGGCCTGCAGGCCTCCACAGATACTTACCAGTGTCTGCAAATTAACCACTACTTGCTCCTTCATGCTTCCATAAAATGACTGTCCTCCCTGGCCAGTCTCTTGAAATTCAGCACAGTCCTTCTCAAGTGCTGTAACTCCGTAAACTGCCTGCACATGTTCTGCTGCTTTCCGCTGATGCTGAGCAAGGTATGTCCTTGTCCTGTGTCACTGAGTGGAAGGGAGCAAGCACGAGGGAGGTTATTCAGTCCCTCTTGATCCTATCCTTCAACATTTTAAGTAGCTTGCTGATATTCCTTTTGATGTTTCTTAGAAATAAGCACAATTTTTGTCTCCACTGTTCTTTTCAGCCCGACCATCCATACGTGCTTACGATGGTGCAGGAACTGAATTGGTCAACAGACAAATAATAAGCATAATAATACAATAAACATACATAGTTAACCAGGTGTCCAGGCAGTGAAAATCAGCATGGTTTCATTAAAGTTAATGGGATTTCTTACTCCTGAGAACTTGTTTACCCCAATTGGATGTTAAATCTTTGTCCACATAACATAATAAATACAATTACACTAAAACTTTTTACAATAAAACTCTTTACACTAAAACTCTACACATCCTCCATGTACAGGCCATGATCTTGTACAAAGTGAAATTCCGATCCCACTGAGGCCAGCAGTTTTCATTCTCTGTGACTGCTATACACAGTTCAGTTTTCTTCACTGATAATTATGTGGCTCTAGTGTAATATAAAGGCAAAATATTAAAGGTGGTGTTTATAGGATCATGCACTACATGACTGAATATTTTGTATCATGAGTCGATCTCAAGATAAGTGCCTGGCAAACATTTTCCTTTAAATCAGGGGGCACTACAGGGAAACTTACCTAATGGAGTCAACAGAAAAGCTTTAGCTGGCTTTACTGGAGCTCAGTTTTGCCCGATTTAATTTAACTCAATCCTGCAGCTATACTAGGAAAAGTTCAAAATTTTCAGCTGAACTTCGTTCAGATTTTAATTCATAAAAACCTGAAATCCCCAAGATAAACTTAAGACTTGCTATGAAGGTAGGAAACAAAACCAGAAAATGTTTTGATGCTGCAAAGCCAACACAGGTCCAAAGACGCTGTTCCAAGGGCAGCAACACTGTCATGCATCCTTGGTAAACAGGTATAAAGAGAAACTTTGTGTCTTCATGTTTGCATTTATTCTACTCTGTTGATCCTTTGTGTTCTCCTGAAGTTGAGGAGAAAATGATTAAAGAAACTTCAAAATGAGTGCTGTAACAGTTATCATGCAGTTAATTTACTTGTGCTATGCTTCCAGGTGTCTTCAGCGTAGTTAAGTATGTGTTGAGAAGAATAGCCTGGTTTGATCTGAAATAGATACTTGCATAGTTAATAAAAATCTCTCTTCATGTTCCGGTCTGCTTTCTGAGCCCTTGCTAAATCTTGGGTAATTTAACAGCACTATATTCATATCTGTTCATACCTTTCCTTATGTAAGTATATAAAATAAATATATATACACACACACACATATAAAAATCTAAACCAAACCCCATCGATTTGGATTTTGCTAAGTCTACAAGAACAAATAAGGAGTGTATGAAAATGCAAACGTGGTTAATGCTCATATACATCAGTGCAGCATTTCAATGCATTTCAGTTTATGGAAGGCATTTATATGGACCTATCATTAAGCACGGTCCTGTGGGTCATAGACTTGGCTACTTTGCCTTTCAAAAATATGCTAGTTAACTTAAATTACCTTATTTCTAGACTAGTAAGCTTCTGGAGACCCATGTATCCTTATACGTGAGTCAAAGGAAGCAGAGAGACTGCTGAAATCTGAGTGAAAAGGAAACACGCTGTCCTATAACCTGCTATAATTTGATATAATTATAATTAATTATAATCATGGTTTGATGGTGCAAAGTTGGAAAAGAGTTTAGTCATTCCACTGAGGCTGGTAAAGTTATTTAGGGTTTTCATATCAATCTAGTGTATCTGAGCATGATCAAGAATTAAAAAGAGAATTTTATAAAAATGTTTTCGTAAGTATCGCTCCAAAGACTGGGGCAAAAAGTTTGCTCTAGGGGCCTCGTAGACTAAAAATTTTTCTTTTAGACTCCTCTCAGTTAACCTGGCCCTAGTAGTTCAGCTTGCAAAAGTGAATAATCTTCCTTTGAAATGATATACCATAGAACGAGAGAAAAACAGAGAGGTAAAAGGTGTATCTCATCTCCTTCCCTGAACAAGTTCTAAGGAAAAAATTCTATGGGCACAAAACAATTAAATGAATAAGACACTGGTTACTACCACTGGAGTTCAGTTTTACATTTAATCAAAGTGCTAATTGAAATTACTTTGATAGTGGCTGTGGAATTCCCATTAGAGGATACTCCACATTACAAAGCTGACACATATAATCTGGCTCCTGTGACAAAATCTGTAAAACCAAGGTCCAAGACACAGCTAATATGGAAAAAGAATTACCTCTGACCACAAGAGAGAGAAGCTGGCTTATCAGTCAAACAGAGCATGTAGTTTTGTCTCTGTAGATAAATTAATAGCCTCACATCATAGATTATTGTGCATTTTTTTATTTTTGATGAATCACATTGCAGTATACTGGTTTAAATGGTGTAATGTTTTTATCAATGTGCAGTACGGCATTTAAATCCCTAGATTAAAAGAACTGAAATAAATATATATTATGGAAGTCTAATTATATCATGAAGACATACAAATACTTAAAAATTAAACTATTTACAAAAGAAGTGGAAAAACTGCCACTATTGGCAATACGTACCATAGAACATGAGAATACATGCATATACATCTCCTCTGTCTGTATCTAAGGTCAAATCCTGTAAATGCTCCCAAGATGGATCCTCTGAGGATTTACAGAAGCATGCTGAAGTAAAATACAAGCCAAAATATATTTTATGTGCAAGGAAAAAGGAAAGAAACTAAGATCATTATTCAAGCTAAACCCCCTCAAGTATTTGTTTTAGATCTTAAATACTGGTAAAGCACCGTTTTTTCAGTAGTCCTCTTTCTGTACAGTCTGACATGTGGTACTTTGTGCCTGGCTGGGAACTATTCATTCTGGGTTTTGATTAAAAGACTGTACAATGTGCAAGGCAGCAGAGAACTCATCCCAAGACTTCTGAGTTATTTCTGTTCTGCTAGAAGCTGACATTACACTGACAAGCATCTCATACTTACTTTACACTTCCAGGTTTTCACAGTTTCTCATCTTAAGGATGCAGTCCAGAGGAAAGCATTTTTTTTTCTCTAGTTTATGTACTTTGTTGATTTGTGAAAGCATATCTTAGGTTGTTTGATATCTTTTGGCTTTGCATTGCAGGCACAGTTTTTCTCCTAGTATCAGCTCCTCTAAAGCCTGAATGATTGACTTTTTTCCCCTAACTTGTTAACTTAATGCAGGTTGCCTTTTTCTGCTATTCACTTAGATTGCATTTCTGCCATGTCAGATAGAAGGGAATAAGAAGAAAAGGAAAGAAAGCAGAAAGAAACCTCCAAACCACTGCTGTTTCTCATTCTAGTTATTTCTATGTCAAAAAGAAAATAATTCCTATAACTCCCATTATGGGAATACCTGAAATCTGAGGCTCATCTAAACTCCAGTGTATGAGAATTAGGAATAAATAGTTTCATTTTAATACAATTTTATAGTTGAGACATAGGCTGAAATTATATGAACCAAATTGTTTTGGGCTTCCTATGATGTGTGAGCCTTGATTTATAACATGATGACAAAATTTCATTCAGCCATACTTCTTTATTTCACCCTTTAGCCATTAAAAAACTGCATGCTTCAAATTCCAGAATCATATCTTTTTTCCTTATTTTAAGGTCAACAAAACTACGCTGTAGCCTACGACTCTTTAGTAGAGGTTATTAAGTGAATGACACAAGTACACAGGCAGAGTGAGAAAAAGGTGAATCAAAGCATTTAATCTACAACTTGTCACCTTTTACAAATTGTCTTGGAAAGGATGCTAATCACACTGGCTTGAAATTCACTTGTCTCTCAGTTTCTGCCCCATTAAACAGCATTATGTCCCTTAAAGTCCTTTCCAGTTTCTTATACTTTTAACTCTTTCCCCACACCCCTCTTGCCTGCTATGCCAGTCGTCTTGCTCCATCATTCTTCTTGACAGACTCCTCTCCCTTTAGATCTGGCAGAACACTGCTTTTTATTGTAGTACCCAGGATCGGTTTCGGTGCTCAGAGTGTCAGCTTTTTTCTGAAAAGACACATCTGCTTGGAAGTGAGGATTGTGTCTCACTGAATTCCTAATGTAAATGATTTAAACTCCATTTACTGGAGCCTGACTGGGAGCCAGATCTTTCCTCTCCCTTTTCCTTAAGTATGCATGAAGAAACACAGGTGCCTACCTCCTGGAGATGTATCTTACTAAGCCAGAGGACACAGTACCTGAGACCCGATGCCCAACTCTCAAGTCCCCTGTTTGGGCTGAGATCTACGTTTGGGAGCTACCACCCTCTGGAAACCATTCAAATAGGGCACAAGCTGATGGGCACCATCTTTGCCACCTTTCCACTGGGGAGGGAGGCTCTCAAAACAGATGGAGGAGCACTGGGATGCATTTAGTGGACCAGACCTAATGGATGCCTCTGCTGTCTTGGGAAAATAACTGTCAACTAGAGGAATAAGTGCACACTTATCCACTTCCATAGCAACTGCGGAGGTTGACAAAGTAAGGTGATATGGAGGCTGGCGGGGGGGGGTGTGTGTGGAAATGACATAAGGGGACATTTTTTGGGGGAGCAGGAACCTCTGACAACTGATTCAATAAGCAAACATACTGTAAGCAAATGCAGTTCCTTCACTTCTATCAGACTTACATTGCTTTTGAAGTAGAGAAAGATAGGTTCATATAAGAGAAAAAGAAATAAGATGTGAGGAAGAGACTATTCCTATTAAACCATGGATTAGATCCTGTAGCATGCTTAGTATCAAAACATTTCTTTGTCTCATAAGTCTGAACATATATAAGACAAAAAGTGGCTGTTATTTACCTCTAAATTGGCAAAACATTTTAAATAAAGGGCAAAATCCAGTTTGCTCTTTTTATTGCGTTAGAAAAAAGCAGTGTGAACAGATAAAGTGTTCAGGCACCAGATGAGAGCAGACAGAACCAATAAAATCAGAAATAAAGATGGTGTTTTATAGGGCTCTGGCGGATGGGTGAATTATACCTCTGAAACATATTTCACCAACTTACCGTATACAGGTTTGATGGTAAGTAACCCTTTCTGTAATTGCTGCCTAGTGTTTGCTGAATAGTGCAAGGCAGTATAACAGTAATAACAACCTGTGTAAAACTCTTCCAATGTCCATACAAACAACAAGATTGAGGTCTCTAATAGTGCTGTAATGACTGTATAATGAATTACAGCACATTAACGATTATCCTAGGACACACAGCATGCCATCAATAAAATAAGCCACATGCCAGCCTTTTCTGAGTGCAGATAAATGAATGACAGAGGAAAAGGTCAAGAGTATTATGTAGAGTAAGAGATTTTCTGGGCATAAGATCATTAGATCATTTAGACTCACCACCTGTATAACACATGGTAAATAACCTCACCGCGTGGCCCTGGAATTCATCCAGGTATCTTGTGTTAAGTATATGCATATCCAACAAGGCACCAAATCCTGATCTGAAGTCACTGAAAGATAGAAAATCTGTCACTCTTTTTGGTATGGTGTTTCAATGGTAAAATATGTGCATTGTTGCCTCATTCTGAACTAATTCAGACATTTTTGAAGATCCATATGTCTGTCCTTAGGTGGTTAAATGCTTTAGGGAGTATACCAGCATGACTTGACATGTTTAGACCTTATTTAAAAGGAAGAGCCATGGGAAACAGGAATGCTAATTGTTAAAAAGAAGCACTAGAACTCACTTCAGAATTGATTTGTCCTTTGTGAGATTAGTCTTCAAGTGGTGACACATCATCCCTGGGAAGACATCCTGTCAAAAAAGAGAGAAAAAGAAGAAAAGGGATTTTTTGGTATGGATACCTGAAGTGATATAAATATTTTAAGAAAAGCATGATCATATATTCCTAAAGGGAGTAATAACAAGAGAGTAGGGAATGTTCTGACAGAAAAAAAGGAAAGATCCTGTGTTACACACCAGAAACTAACCGAATGAACTTGGTTGCTAAGTTTAGCTGCAACTTTTGGCAGTTAAATTTGCTGAATAAAAGCTAGTATTTAGAAAAAAACCCAGATGTTAGTCTAGCAAAAATAGCTGTTTTGAAAGATGAATATAGTCATGCTGAAACATCTATGGATCATTTATAGTTTCTCTAACTGCAAGGATGCTACTGGCTGGCAGTGAGTTGAGAATCTGGCATGCATTGAATCGAGGACCATACATGACCTCTTCCCCCTGAAAGATAGGGAGGACTTTTCCCAAAGCAGGCAGTCAAGACCTTTGAGGTTTCTACAGTCCCACGGCGAGTTATTTTCTGGACTTAGAACAAGGGGTTTCACACACAATTTGCAGCTTCCACAATACAGAAAGAAATGATATTGCAAACTGTACTGCATGGCTGGTTAACTAGCTCCTGCAAGCAACTGCAGGCATAGGATATGCAGGACAAAGTTGACTTTGCAAAAATTGGAAGTGGAGATAACGCACTATGCACCAGAGAGAGGACAGGATTCGTAAAGTCTTTTTTCTAAATATCTGGGAACAAATACTGACCTTCACTGGATTTAGTGACAAAATGAAATGCCACTTCATGAGCTTAGGTTTGCTTGGGTTTTTTTTCCCCAGCATTCTATAAGCTTGTGCATTCAGACCTTCTAAAGCAGGGGCTGGTAATCTCCCAGAGAGGCAATAAGTTGTTTTGCCACAGGATGAGACAAGGGATCCCAGATCCCATGAAACTGCAAACCGCAGTGTGGGCTGGGATCCACAGCCTCCTTCAGCATCACCAGGTGAAGGTGCTTTCCCTCCATCCCACAGATTTCTCCATTTCAAAA
Organism: Tringa solitaria; assembly: GCA_026413425.1. Lineage (NCBI taxonomy): Eukaryota > Metazoa > Chordata > Aves > Charadriiformes > Scolopacidae > Tringa > Tringa solitaria. Next base: position 4,372,967 of record JAOXJM010000033.1, on the reverse strand, counting down.
GCTGAGACAAATTCTTTGTAATGGGCAAAAGAATATAAAATTTTTTATATAAGACACCAAATAGCCTATAATTAAATATATATTGAGTTAAATGCATATTTACTTACAGAAACATACAGACCTGAAAATAATACATTGAGAAATCAAAGAAGAAAAATTAAGAAATAGCTTAAGAATTCAGGGAAAATTATGTATAGACAAATTGCAAACAGGCAAACACACGAGGGATGCCACATTAAAATCTGTATCTTTTAAAAATATTATTTCTCAGTATTTCATCAGTTCTGTGGCCCTTCAGGGGCTGAAGGGTTCCTTCTCACAGAGCACGCTGAGAGTGAACCAGGCACAGAGGAGGCGAATGACCTCTGCATCGCTGCACCTTCTCTTTCCCAGCACAAATTCACACGATGGGCTAAATGGACTTTTCCTGTTCTGGGCCCAGGGAGATTTGGAGGGAGCAAATGGGAATTACTAATAGCCTGCCTGCCGGTAAGAAATACCTTCATGATGGAAAATATGCCCGAATCCCGACTTTTCATGGAGTATCGGTACTTCATTGCTTGCTGCTAATGAGTTCTCCCCTTGCAAAAAGATCTCCCAGGGATATGGGATACAAAAGGGGAAACGTAGTAAGCTCTCAGCTCTGCCCACATTTGACAAGTTTTCAGGTGTGTTTTGCTCCCTTCTGCTTTTTTTTCTAATTGAGAGTAGCATATGGCCACTTGTTAAATCTCAACGGGATTTCCAGCGTTATTAGAGTCATTTAATAATGCTGATGGATATCACGGGGGAAAGGGAGGTAGTTATGGTGCCTGTGTGCCTAATTTTCAGAGAACTAATTAAGAGTCCCTAGAAAATGGGTTTCTGAAGTATTACTAAATAGAAAAAAAAAACCACCCCACAACTGAAAAACACAGTAACTAGATTCACTCCTGTGATGTTTCAATAGTTTCAGAACACAAAAAACAGAAAACGATCCCAAACAGAAAACATGGGAGACTGGAATGTACTAGGTCGTACTTCTGAATTATAGATTATGCTCCACAGAGAGTGGAATAAGACTGTCATCCCCATTGTTACTTCATAAGCAACAAAATTAAAGTAGTATTTTCTATTAATTTCCTTAAAAAAAATTTTCCTGACAAAAAACTTACAATTTGGTTAATAATGACAGAAGAGAGAAACTGTACAAATCACTGCTCTCCTCTCACTGCTGGACTAGAGATATGTATAGAAAAGTCTGAGTGAAAAAAATCATCAGTTAAACTTTCAGCTTCCTACATGGCCACACCATTGAATTCTAGAGAAATTCTTCTATCTTTAATGGATTTTCATCAAGGCAAGAAGCTAACAGGACACCTGGTTTCCCCCTTTCATTGTAAATATTAAGTAGCCTTTTGACAGAGTTTATATTTTGCTAAGGAAAAAAAAAACACAAAAAACCCACAAGAAACCTAGCAATATGAACTGCATGTACACATGGATTTTGTAAATATATTCCAGAGCAATACGAAAAAAAAATTGGAAATATAAAATACCAAAAGAGATTTGTTAAGACAGCTGTGCTACACTGTGGAATTGTATAGCATGAGAATGCCCTAGCTACAAATGTCCTGATGTTGCTGAATGACAGATTTTCTATATGAACAGAAACACAACCAAACACTCAGAAGTTGCTTTTATGACCATGGTAGGATGTCCTCTCCACACTCTAATGCATCTATTCATCACTTCAGCCCTTTCCAGATTGTGACAATGAATATTAATTTTAAGGAAGTGCTTGCTTCCTAATAGAGGTTTTATTAAATAGATTAATATTGGGTCCTTTTTTTAAAACACACAACAATTTATCATAATAGAAATTCCTTAATGATATCAAAATACATATAAAAGATTTATGAAGAATTAGAATGGTTCAGCATAATCCAGTAATTGAGTTTCCAAGTCCTACTTGAAGTTTATGGCTGTTGACATTTAATCTACATGATTTGATCTAGCATGAAATTTTGGTTTCTCTACAACAGAAAACCAGCATATAGATATATGTTTTACCCACGGTGCATGGGAATTAGTTAAATTTTGATTGACAGTTAAGGGACCATTGATTATGCAATGTTATCTCTCTCTCCACAAAACCAACACAATAGCTCTACGCAATAAACAGTTACAGCATTGACAGAGGTTAGCCACCGATTGCCCTCTAAACATCTGAGCTGATAAGTCCTCCCATCAGAAACCAAAGATCTAAACAGTTTGCTGGTTCTGCAACACTGTCTGAACTTAAATTAGAGGTTATTATAATATGAATTACTATTGTGTTGGCTTCTGCATGCAAGAGTGAAACTTGGATGATTAAACTCTGATGTGCAGACTGATAACTTGATTTGCTTGGGCAGTTCTTCTGAAATAGCACTGTATAAAAGGTTTGGGTTTTATTTTGCCAAAGCACTGTAATGTACTGTCATAACTTAGCAAAAAGTAAGGATGGGTTTACATACAAAAATTTCCAAAGGGCCCACCTTATTATTGAGTAATAACATTAAGTAATTGCATTAAAGCGACATAAATATGTTTATCCCCAACACAGATTTGAACCTTTATTCATCATTTGGGATCTTGCCATGAATTATTCACATTTTAAGAGCCAAGTCAACAGACGGTGCATCGGTAACCCTTCAGAGACCTACTGGTTGTGGAAGGATGCACTCTGCCTTGACGGTAGCTGACCCATTTGACATTGTCCAGGACTAAGGCTATAACAAGCTATAAAAAGTGCATTAAATAGAGAACTTCCAGAAGAAGAGTTTAATATCTATGATGAGCCACATCTTAATTCAGGGACTGTATTTCATTGCTGAAAAAAATGTAATTAATGCAATTAATTATTTATCTCCCATGAACAATCTTTTGAGATAAACTTACATTTTGTTACATTTTTGCTTCTTCACAATCAAAGAGTGAAACAAAGCTCATTATAAATATGGTTTAAGTTGCCAGATCTAAAAGAGAAAATTAGAAGTGTTGATTTTTTTTTTTGGCATGTATTTCCTCATAGATCTCAGGTAGTATATTATCAATACGTTCAATTCAACATTCTGCTCATTGATTCTTTTCAAATATCCCAACTTCTAAAAGAGTTGGCTGAGGTTTATCATAGCAGTCAGAATGTCTCAGTCAATTTCTACATCTGACTCATGAAATAAATATCCATAGCTCACCACTGTAAAAAGTGCTTGGGATCTTTTCTAAATGTCTGAGTACTGAAAATTAGAAACTCTTGATGCATCTCCCACTCTTGCAAGGTATAACTGAAATAAGGAAAGCATGAAATTCCTTGTTTTCACAAATTATTGACACATACAAGGATCTCCTTTTGTAGGACTCTGAAATAAAGTAGAAGTCAGGTTTGGTGGAAAATTGTTAATTTGATTTATAAAACAATATTTAACATTAAAGCAGAACACAAAACTCTGTGTTAAACTATCAGGAAAAGAGATAATAAAGTTGACTGAGCTCTACAGAAACAGTAGATTTTGACTATTTTGAAATATCTTTGATTCTTATAAAGGGGGACAAATTTTTAAACTAGAATTTAGCTTAATCTAATATTCAGAGACTTATTCATATGAAAATATGTACAAAAATAAAAGATTCCTTAGTAATAAAGAATTTGGCATTCGCAATGAAGTCTCTTTTCAATTTAAAAAAAATAATCTGAGGTCAACTGAAACAGTCATGAATTCTTTTCAAGAAGGAAAAATATTGTGGGTTTTTGTTGGTTTTTGTTGTTTTTTCCCCTGTGTCTTTAAATAGAACTATATAATTCAATAACTATTTAAAACAATTTATTGAAATATGTCCATATCTTCCTCAAATATTAACATAAAATCATACCGAAATATTTACCATACAAAAATATGTAGCTGCATATATATATGAACTGTTGTGCAACTCCTGCATTTAACAGCTAGACACAGCACATTTTGAGACTTTACACCTCCATTTTAAGCAGGAAATCTCATTTGAGGTCTCTTCTATCTAATGCAGTTGTATCCCAATGGTGTCAAAATGTGAAATGGAACAAGAGAAGAAAACAAACTACAATGTTTTTTGAAGTATTCCTACAACATATGGGGATCACCTTCAGCTACTTGATTATTTTCTTGTCGTGGGACCCATTATGAATGAGAAATTCATTTGGATCATTTCTTACTTTTGGGGTCAGTGAATGATCTGCAATTTAGAACAAAACTTCCCAAACAGGGAAGGTTATTCAAGAGACCTTGTGTTGGTAAGAGTTTGGTTTAATTTCAACACCCAATTCTGCACCATGAACCAGTATGAAACATTAGATGAATTACAAAAATGAAAATTTTCACTGGCATAACAAGGTATTCTGTGCTATAAAAAGTTCTCTTGTCAAAATTGCTCCTGATGAAAGGATGTCAGGGAAATTCAATACACTGTAGACAGAACAGTGGAGGTCCCTCACTGTGTGTTGGATTTACCTGCGTGGGTTCCAGAGGAAAACAATAGTACACATCCGGGTGTATATATCCATCAGCCTGCAGCATTTAACACATTTTGCACTGAATAACTAAAAAACTAACATTATGTAGTAGGAGTTTTATACTTAAGGAATAAAAAAAAATACGTGTACTTGTGCAATTTTACGTACAGTTATAATCCTTGTTTTCCTAGTAGTTAAATTCTAATGATCGTAAATATAAACAATAAGGAAAATCTGGTTAAGTTTTCTTATTTTTTTTCAAAGTGGACCTTCTAAGTACAAAGTTGGTAGTAACTGGAGTACTATTACTTGGGAGTAAACTTAATTACTATGGCAGGCTTTTCTAACCTTGGAGTCCTCAATACATCGCTCAGAGGGATTTGGGTGAAAATACAGAAAATTTACATATATGTGGCCTGATGGTACCCTTTCTGGTACAGATACAAAGGGACAACCAGTGGGGAAGGAACTCTCCAGCCCTACACCAGTAGCAGGTCAGGCTCAAAGGGCTATAATCCCCATGGGCTCTGAACTGGGCTGACTGATGGTCCCACATAAGGGAAAGGTATTGCAGCTCCTTGGGGTAGGGCGAGGCCCTACTAACCAGGCAGAAAGGACACACTTTGTCAGTGCCAACATTGGCCGGGCCAGTGCCAAAAATAATTTCTCATGTATATTTTTAGTTAAACCTTGGTAGCTTGTTGTGATTAGACATATAAAGTCTTCCCTCCCATCAGTGTAACTAACTGACTTTATATTATTTCTGAGTTATACAGGGAGAAGTGAGAAAAGAATCATTCCCTGGGAGTAAAATTCCAATTTAAGTGTAGGCTTGTGTATAGCCACTTATTCAGATGAATTATATGAAAGCCATGGATACTCTGGGTATAAATCCAAGTGGAGCTGTGCCACTAATCTATGAATGTGTTGCACTCCTGAGAGAAGAAAAAACAAACTTAAAGATCTGACAGCCTTATAAAAGCATTCCCATTGTGGCATAATCTTTTAGAAAAAAAATAAATCATACCCCATCTTTTTGTAAATTGACCTGTAAGTTACTGGCAGCAAATCAATAGGATACAAATGAAAAATAATAATGCAATAACAATGCTGTGTATTATCTTGGACCCCAGACGAAAACTTGTAAAAGGATCAATATGATAAAGATTTAGCACTGTTACTCTTTTACAAAGAAATGACAAAATAACATACTGATTTCAAAAGGTGGGTGTTAAAAAAACCAAATCCATCTGCCACAACATGAAAAGATAAACCCAAATATAAAACACTTCCTTGTTTGTTTATCTGTTTGTTTTCCCCCAGACTTTCATTAATTTGAACTGGCATTAAAGGGAGTATTTTTTTGTTTGTTTGTTTGGAGAAAAAGCAAACGAGCTTAAGTAATCCATTTTACCATTAGCCCAAGAAGCTCAATGGATGAAAACTCACTTTCATAGAATAGGAATATGAAAACTGGTGATTTCCATGAAGTACGCATGTGCACTTATTTTGTTTAGTGTTTAATTTTAACTGCTAACTCTATTTTCTTTTTTTAGCTGTTGAGTTTATTTGTGGCAGAGCATTTGTTAATTGAAACAAGCTTTTCTTTCTTAATTAGAACAAAGATGGTGGTTTAAAAGAGGCTTATCCTCCATCCTTAAAAGCTTGTCTCATTTATAGAGTGGACACAGTGGACCTGTAGGTAGAAAGCTGCAGGTAGAAAAAGGTCCACCCATGTGGAGCTCTGTGGAGCTGTGTTGCTCTGCCCTTGGGACTACAGAATGCCTTGTTAGGCACCCGGAAAAATTCCTACAAATTTTCTGTGAACTGAGGAATGAAATTTATGGAGGCAGAGGTAGGATTACAGAAAGGCTTAATTCTTAAAACAAAAACAAGACTGGCCATAACCTTCACTGAATGAAATCTAAAATTAGTAGATCTGTTTTCTTCACGTGATGTCCACAATTGTGTTACTGAATAGAAAGTGAAGAGCAGAAAAAGGTAGCGGAGGCTCCAGAGGAGAGAGAGGAGAGCAGCCGTGCAGCCTGGCTGCTGGTGGGGAAGCACGGATACTGCCAACACTGGCACGTCCACTGCAGCACTCAGACATGGCTGTGAGTCCCAGCATCATGGGCACTGAGGGACAAAAGACCGGAGGACGGTGGGCACACTGAATTCATCCACTTGATCATTTTGTGATACACATTTCTATAGACAGGAGCAAAGGTTTGGAGGATTCCAGAAAAGAAAATTTATAATGCTAAATGAATGACTGCATTTGTAGTTCAAAAAACCATACCCACGTGGTACTGTTTTACACACATCTTGTGTGACACCACACTGAAGTCTAAGAGGAAATAATTTTTAATGCCAGCTTCACGGCTGATATGTGCACAACCCAACAAAGTCAATACTAAGGCCAAGAACTACAACTGATTAAGCATTAATCACTAATGTTATGCAATTATCCCTGTAGGTTTTCAAGGTGCTTTTCAGACAAGCAGAAAAGTAAAGACTTCACGTTGGCAAATTTAAAACTGAGTCATAAAAGTCAGACAACAAAGGGAGAGGGAATGAAGACAGCATTGACAGAGACATGGTAAACCTATACGAGGGCATCATTTACACGTAACAGTCTCGCCATCCCAGCTTGTTTTGTTGCAAGTACAAGATAAACAGTTGTCTCACGCATTAGTCTTAGGATCTACCCACAGCCACCTTAGTGTGCAATGTTTTTATAAATAAATTCATGAAAAGATTGTGGCAACTTGTGCATTCCCAGAACTATGTAAAATAACTCCCACAATCAATGCAACATGGCACATAGCAGTTACCCTTTGATCTCACTTATATTTTCATTCTGGATTAGTAAGTGCAGAGTGAAAATAATATGCCTTTCTTGAAAGGCAGCCAAAAGCTACAGTTTTCAAATCTCAGTTCGTGTTCAGAGCTTTATCACAATTTCATATGAATAAGTTCTTAGCTTAGAAATTTCCACAATTGCTTTAAAGGTGCATTTGAAGTCATTTATCTCCATATGGGTGCAGTGCTGTAGGAATTCTAAGAGTTATTTCAATATTAATCCACAGTTCATGGTTATGAGTACAGATCAGAGATCCTCACGCAGCTCCAGCCCCAAGACAGGCCACCACCTGCAGGGCGACAGGTGACAGTCCCCTGTTCCTCCCATTAAACTTGTGTGTATTTAATTTACCGTGACCTTGAAATAAAGCACGAAAATCTCATTAGCTGTGAAAACTTTTAATTCCTCTGGCATATCAGCCAATGTAGATGTTGGAAATTATTGCTAGAAGACCGTATCTGTCAGGGTATGGCAGGATTCTCCCATCTTAAATCTGTTTTTTTTAGAAAATTGTGTTTCCATGGCTTTTTAATCCTTTTTATAGTGTCTGTCTCTCCCCCTTTAAATGGCATTTGTTGCAAATCAGAACCACTTCAAAATTGAAAAATCTCACTTTGGGGCTGTTTTTTAAAAAAAAAAATAAAAATTCTTCATGGTAATAAGAAGTAGTTTTTCAGACAGCTGCAGTTACCACCTGTTTGCAACATTTAAGGAAAGAAACCCACAGGCGTTTTTTCCAGATGTGCCAAACTGATCTTTACACTTATTCAGTCCTTCTGTTCTCTCTTAGTATGCCGTCATTGACAAATCTTTAAGGATGAGGAGAAGGAAATACCTCATTCTGAGATCACCTTTGCCTGCTACTTTATACAGACAGAAAAAACTAAACCTACACCGCTATCAGGAATATACTTTGACATCAAAGAGGAGTAGCAGGAGTTTGTTTCCATATTCTGCTGGACACCAACGTATTTAACAAGAGTAACCAGACGTAAGTTTTGCCAGCAAACAGGTCTGTTGAAGACTGTGCCAACCCCTACTGTTTCTTACTGCCCTTTTCCCACAGATAAATCTGCCCACGGTTCCTCTGGATCAAGGTTTTATTTGGAGGGGAAGCGGCTCAAAACCTTAATCTGTTTTAGGTGAAAGTCCATCACTGTAGCTTTGCCTGATGAAGGAAGGAAATTAATGTCTTACTCCAGCAGAAACTTCAGGCATGTGCACCGATGACTGCTGCAACCGTGGAAAAAGAACAAGAATCAGTGTCCGTTTCCCTTTCTACTTGTGTAAATCCCTCCTGGCAGTGAGAGAGACCCAGCACTGCTGGTTTTTTGCATGTGGACTTGAAATAGTGAAAGAAAAAGGACAGGTTGCAGGCTAGATAAGGAAAAATCTTCCAGCAGAAGTGACACAGTTTCAATTTTAAAAACCCAGGAAAATATACCATACAAATATTCTTTTCTACAGTCAGGGCTAGTTATTACCTTGCTATGCTACCTCAGAGTTATATATATATTCGAAGACCAAGAAACCAACTCTCTTCATCTGCCATAAAACTAACCAGTACTCTATTTTCTGCTTCAAAGTAGGCTGCTAAATCACACAAAGTTTTTCTTATTTATTTTCTTTTTTTACTGTTTTTTTTAGCTGCTGTGCTCTTTTCTGTATGACTCATGTTTCATAAGAGCAGCTTAAGCTCAATGAAACAGGCAGTGTCAAACACTACACTGCCCTAACTGAGAAGAAACACAATTAGTTTTGAAATCTTTCATAGGATGCACAATTATCAGCATCTAATTTCTACAGCTGAGGTATCCCTGACTGTTTCAACAGTCTGGCATAATGCATTAAGTCAAGTGGAACATTTTCTTAATTCTGATTTTTGTGCTCAGGTGTTAATATTGAAAACCTACTTAGTCATAATGTGAAGCAAAACATAATTCAAACAAAACACCCAAATCCAAAGAAAGCCAGGGCAGAAAAAAAAAAAAGACAAAAAACCCCAGACAAGTCTAAGCCATCTTGGAATGAAAAATTTGGAAACAATTCTTAACCTTCTCAATATTTGAAGAAGTCTCAAGAATGTAAGGATAAAAATAGCACATATGGAAACATAAAAATATTGTCTGCTCTATTTAAGTAGTACAGGACGAAACATTTCCTTGCTTCACAGAGTGCTTTCCTTTCCTCTTTGGTTGACTACTGATAAAGTTTGGAGATCTGGAAAGACCACACAGTCATAGGAAAAATGGGAATATTTTAACATGATTTTCAGAGCTCTAAGCTTAGAAATAGGCATTTCTATCTTGCATGTAGCATAGAAACTTAATTAATCTATTTCAGACATCATGGATGTAGAAGATCTTGCAATGGCCACAGGTTATTTGGCACTGAAACCCAGGAAAGACAGTGTAATGTTGTAGATCAGAGACATTTTCATAACAATGAGTCATGTGGTGCTTTGAAAGTATTTTCCAAAGGTAAAAAAAGATGATTCTGCATTACAAGAGTCATTTATTGAGTTTTGCATACATCAATAACACACTGGTCATTATGGATTAGATGTCTCATCACAGAATATGTGATAGATGTCCTATGGAGAGCTAAGAACTTTAAGTTGAGCTGCAAAGCAGTCAAGTTCACATGCAATATAGTTCATCAACCTCAAAATTCTGAGATTGTTGACAAAAATGTTCATCTTTATATTAAGCCAAGAAGAAGGGCAAGGGAAAACCTTTTCTGAAAACTTTACATTTTGTCCTCAAACATACTTAAGCACCACCACTGCAGCCTAGTGCTGGGTAGATGAAACATAAGTGCTATATAAAAATTATAGTCTGAAATGAAGACCCTTAAAAAGAGCTAAAGGCAGTGCTTCTTTTCATTTAATTTATTTCCAGAGTTATTATGAAGGAAGACACTTAATCCCTAATGTAAACCTGCAGGGAACATTACTTATCTTTAAGACTTGAAGGCTAGTGTAACGCAAGCTGAGAATTTTATCTTTTCATTGTGAGAAGAACTAAATTAAATTGTTTTCTGTAGATATCAATGGATAGTTTAAAGAGGTGCTATGGCTGCAAGTCCTCTGAATGACTGAAGTATCACATTTCTTTTGTTTAATGAAAGAAAGCTTACAGTATACAATGAAAAATGGCAAAAAACTGGTCACACAGTATTGGGTCTATGATATTTTGATTATGTTAGTTTGATCCACCTAAAGGAGGTATTTCGCTACAGTAGACACACATGAAGCAAAAGCTAGAAGAACTAGGCATATATATTCAAGACTAGAGGACTTTGTTGTTCAAGGGTAATTTTATCCCACAAATAAACGTTCATGGTCATAATAAAAAAGACTCTGCATACCTTCATAATTATCACATTAAACGTTTTCCATCCTTCTTAATAAAAAATTATTAATAAGAAAGAAACTGGCCCCCAAAACGTTTGATCACTACTTTCAGGAAACTAGATCAAGGGGTGGTTCTCATTATTTTGTTAAACTTAAAAAATATATATTTTAATGAGCCTGTTTTAAGCTTTAGACCTTCTGTCCTTCTCATTGGCTTCTGACATTCTTTCTCATGAGATTTCTGTGCTGGGGTTACAGATGCCTTAGAAAAGTTAAAATATATTATGTATACAGGCCTGAAACATATGCAGTCTGTACTTAGAAAAAGTTTAATTTTTAAAGCTGCGGGAATGCACGATCAAAGTAGCTGTAACAGCTTTTTCAATAATGTTTCCACAGGAAAATTAAATTAAAAACACCAATTGGGAAGAATTCCAGCTTCAAACAATTTGTTTCTAATCAAGGAGCTAGACATTGTTTGACTGGTGCTGGCACCTTGCCCTCTCCAGGGTAAGTCCTGGCAATTTCTAAAATAACGAATCCAGTCATCCCACAAGACTTCATCAAAGCACCCAGAGAAACACAGCTCCAGCAGACAGCTAAACAGGACAGGATTGCAGCCTTACCGTTAGCACAAGGAGGTAAATAACCTACCAGGACAAGATGACGTTGACTTGTTGCACAAAACTCTAGGTCTTAACATTTTGCTTCAGAGCAGTTGTCTCTGCCTGTCCCATGACGCTGTAACATTGACCCGTGGATCCATTGGTCAGGAAATCATGTTCCAACCCACAACCCTGTGGCACCAACGCTTCGCTGCTCCACCTGGTCTTGCTGTCCGTGGCTCTGCTGGGATACACACAACCTGAATAGCATTTTCAGCCTGAAGCTCTTGCTCCTCTAAGTCTGGGAGTTTTCCTTCTGATATTCCTAAAACACAGTTTTTCATAAAAATAAAGAGAGGAAAGATTTGCTTTTAGACTTGCAGCCTTTACTTGCAGTTCTTGCTGGACATGATATAAATTATCTTTCCCTCTGCTCATTATGAAGTTTCCTGCCATGATCATTTTCCATGCTATTAACGTTTTCATGCCATTTTTCCCTGCCCTGGCTCCAGCTTCTCTACTGCATTAGACTATTTATCCTCACTTTCAAGGTTTATTTTATTTACTCCCTACTTCTTACCTCTTGTTTACTACCCGGAAATGGACTTTCTCCTCGGTTGAGCATGTAGTGCCAGTTTCAAGCACCCGTGTATTATGCTGCTATATGCAGCCGACCATTTCTTTCCTGCACTTTGGTTTTCCTCTGTGTCTTTGGCAGAGGGGAATGGACAGATGGTAACTGGAACCAGTGCCGAGACAGTAAAGCCCTTTGAGTGGACTCAATCTCCTGTCACAGTCCTTCCAAGTTAATGCTACACAAATAAATAATAGGGAAATAAAGGAGAAAAATGGACATGCAATATGTAAATATTTCCTTAATAGCATTATTCTACATAAAATGTTACCCTTGTGACATTATGCACTGATAAATGAGAGGAATAGGGACAACAGAGCTCCAAATGGAGTGGGAGGAGCTGCAAGATGTGTCTCTAACCAAAAGGGGGAGTCGCAAGATGTGTCTCTAACCAAAAGGACTGCGTTGTGAAAGCACTTAAAGTCCCTGGTATAATCAGCTATTAGTCTATTAGTTGTGGGCTGACTCTCAGCTTCTTCAGCCAACAGGAGTCCTGCTTTTAATTTCAATGTGGTTTGGAAGAGGTCACAAAGACTTAGTGTTTATTCACTATGAGGAGTTTTGAAAATGACATATTGCAAAGTAAAAGACAAACCAAGATGTTTTCTCCAAATGTTTGGCAGCCATCAGTTGTACGGGAGTATGAGAGTAGAGCTCAAATTAACACCCCTGATATAGTGTATCAAGCTGAGGCTTTCCAAGCTACTAATACAAAAGATGAATTCTCAAACACCAGACACAGGTGACAAGATAAGAAGCCCAGCACATCACGTATAAGATATAAATGGATCCATCTGTCAGCAGTTACTTTATAAGTGAATTGCTCTCAATTATGTTAGAAACAGCATTTAATGAAATATGATTTTAAAGTACTACATAGAGGAAGAAAATGTGCAAAGTAAATTCCTGATATAATGAAAATTGAAGAGAGTGATAGATTTTGCTATTATAATTGGCAAACAGAATGGAGGGTTTTGATAGAGATGACAGTAGAACAGCTTTTGGCATATCATTTGGCTGGGCTAGCAATCTTCTAATCATATGTCCAGCCTGTCTTCAGAGGTCATTTTCAAGGTACGTGTTCAGATGAGAAATAGCAGTGTTATATGACAATTTCACTGATGGCTGCAAAGAAATGTTCATTACGTTGCCTTCTTGCCACATGAGAAGGGTCCAATCATGTATCAAATGGTGGAACAGGTGTCAATGAAAAACTGGAGTTTAGTTATTCTGAATTTAAATCCTTCATACAGTCCAAATTCAGTCTTTTCTCCTATGACAGGAAGTCAATGAACCTATATTAATTGTCAGGCAAATATTTCCCTCATCCCCACCCCCCAATTTTTTGGGGGTTTTGGATTTTTGGTTGTGGGTTTTGGTTTTTTTCCTTCAGTATTTATTATCTCAGCCATCATGAGAGAATGGTTGGGAGAGCGAGCCCCAGTTTAGAAGGGAATCTGGAGATATGCCTGGCTGTGAGAAGTGTGTGGATCTCAGACACGCAAGGGTCGCAGTATTCATGAGGAAAACCTAATGTGCCTGTGAGAATCAACAAAGAATCTTAGATCTCTCATCTGTGACATTCCACATTATAACATATCTGTAGATATGTTTTAACTTATATTTTCTAATAACTTCTTAGGATTATAGTTGGAGACTAATTAGAATGCTTACATACTGTATTCTACCCTGAATTAATGATACTGTCCTCTCCAAGTTATCCTCACATAGTTTTTGTTTTGGTGTCAGAGAGGCATGGATTGCACAGGCAATGCATGGATTGCACGCCTGCCAAGTAGAGATCTGAGGGAGTGTGACATATTTTTGTAGGCTCTCTCTGAAAGCTTTTCCCATAGCCTGGCTGCTGGAGGCACACCACATTTTTTTTTTTGAAAAGTGGGCACCAGTATTCTAGCCTTAGATTCAGGATTTAATAATGCTGAATTTAAAATTATTAGAAATAGCATTGCTTTCACGAGTACACAAATATTGAATTAATTATTACATGTATTTCAGATCAGCTGAATTATGAGCAGTATTTCATTGACTGATTTATGTTGGAAATCCACATTTACAAATTATATTCACCAATAAAGTAGGCTTAGGTATGACATAGAAGTTATTGCTGTTACTTGTGAAATGTTTTCTACCTTGCTTTTTGTTCTTGGGAATGTTGTACACCAAACAATATATTTCCCATATGAAATAGCTTTCCTGAAACATCTGCTGCCAGAAAGTTTGTCTGGAACTTGCAATGATGGATGAATTTTTGACAGGTAATTGCAATTCAGATCAGATGCAGACAGATTTAGTACTTAGAAGCTCCCAGTTTATTAAAATCACCATTGATTTATTTAAGCACCCCCCTCTCTTTTCACCACCATTCAGAAATTAATCACTTGGGTATGGTGTTCAGAGCTCATCCAGCTGCTCATAATATGAAATACATCAGTTTATCCTAACTTTATCTGTCTCTCAGCACTTCTGAAGAACCTATCACCACTGTGTCTAGTCACCACCAAAGCCAACATGTACAATTAGTGTAAGCCTTTCATTAAAGCTGAAAGCAATGATAGAATTCATATCAGTTACATGGTTTAAACTCTCCAGGCTTACTAAAGCAAATTACATGTCACTATTCATCACACCTATGAAAATGATGTTTACCTTTTTCTTAGACAGTAGCTGGAAGGACTGAAAGTTGGTCCCCATCAGTAAAATTTCTCCCATGTGTAACATACAATAAATTCATTACTGAATAGAAGGTCTGGAACTGAGATATATATATATATAAAATACACCCATAATGACAGAGCATATTATGATTTTTCTAGATCATCACTGAATTTGTGTAACTGATATGATTATAGTAACAATGGCAAAATGGAAGAAGGATTCCATCCAGTCATGAGCAATACAGGACAATTTCATGAGCCACATTAACATTTCTCAGTTAGATGAAGTGAGATTGTTTGTATTTCCTTTGGTTTCCTAGACCACCTAACTGAATTGCTGTGGCTTCTGGTTTGTTTCCTTCCCCACCCTCCCATTGGCTTAGCAGAAATTTTCAAACTTTATTAATATAATTTTGTTCTTTAAAAAATTCCTGTGTAACTTCCAGGACTGCAGTACATTGCAGTTTAGTTTTGCTGAAGTTGAGGTAAATGACATCCGCTGTTCTCTCCTTGTTCACAATCCAGTCATTTTATCATAGAAGCCCCCAGGTCAGGTGAGATTTACCCTTGTTACTCCCTCCAGTCACAGTAGATGTCAAAGGACAAGCAAGAATGGAGCAAGCGCATGGTACTCCCCCGAAATGCTATTCCACCTGCCAACTACTTCCAGCTCAAAGGGATTTTCTCAGGCAGATGTAATTTTGTGCATTGACGATCAAAGGTAAATATGGTTTGGTTCATCTGGACATAAGTGCCTACTCCAATTTGTTTGTCATTTAATGTCTATTTGTGATGCTGGTCTTGGCCTAAACCACTGAATATTTCTTTTATTATTCCATATGCCAGTAACTTTACTTCAAGAAGAAACCTAAAGGCATGTCTACTTTTGTACAGATATCATGATCTCTTGCTGAAAACAACAATAAGGCTTGTTTTTACAATGACTCTCAAACTGGCATAGCTGTTTTGCTGAAGGGAATGACAACTGTGTATATGTTCTTCTTGTACATGCAACAATAAATTATGAAAACATTAATGCTTGTATTTTATACCGTGCTCTTACAAGAATAGCCATTCTTGAATTAAAAAAAAAATATATTAAAAATAATCTGTTAAGAGATTTAGGCTGCGTTTGTGCTTCTTCAAGCACAATAACTGTAGCCAGGCTTTTAGTGCCTATACATAGGATACTCTTTCTTCAGTCGAATACGAAGAATGCCCAACCTATGGATAGAAGTGAACTTGGGCATCCTTCTTCAATCTTACAGCAATATGTAGCAATCTTGCTACGTCACCTTTTTTTTTCCTCTATCAGTAGTGACTATATCTGTGGGGATTTTATGTATTTCTCACACAGACAAGGAAGATTCATATTGTTCCTCCCACCCAGGGAGCCATCACTTGTTTTATGTGATGCCTTTATGATTCTATTCACGTCCCTCTTGATGAGCAATGCTGTCTCATCAAATATATTTAACTGGTTGAAATTACTCCATCTAACAATCTATAGACATTCATTAGCTAATTATGACTCTCATAGGTGTTCGTTTTTCTGTACCTACATTTTCATGCTTTCTTAGCTCCTTTCCAGTCTACTCAACCTTAAGACCACAGCTTCAGTGTTCGGTAGTTTTTATTGTTAAATCTTAAGTGGTAAGAGGTACAGAATAATCAGAGGTCTAGAAAACATGAATTATAAGGAAGACTTGAAAGAAGTTATTTAATCTACATTAGAGCATAGTGAGAAAGGGATATGATAGCACGTTCCCTGACATGCAAACACCCGAAAGGTAACTCTAAAAAAGAAAAAAAGAAAAACAGTTATTCTTCATGCAGTCGTGAACAGGAGGAAGCATTCGAAGAGTGTAAATCCCATTAAAGGAGATTGATGTTAGACATTTCAAGCAATCCCAGTGTTACAGGTTTGGTGAAGAGTGGCTGGAGAGCTGCCCAGCAGAAAAGGACCTGGGGGTGTTGGTGGACAGCCAGCAGAACATGAGCCAGCAGTGTGCCCAGGTGGCCCACAAGGCCAATAGCATCCTGGCCTGTATCAGGAACAGCGTGGCGAGTAGGACTCAGGAGGTGATCGTCCCCCTGT
>JAOXJM010000033.1:4331680-4347508 GCA_026413425.1 Tringa solitaria | reverse complement strand
ATGTTTTTATGTAAAATTTAATAGAAAAACCCCAGCAACAACAAAAACGTAAATTTACTGTGATCAGAAAGGTTAGACATATTAGAAAAATCCCATAAAAGTATAATAGAATGAATGGTGTCATTTTATGTCCCTTCCCCAGCTCATGCCTTGTCCTTTGAAATACAGCAGCATTTTAGATTTGGAAGGTCAGGAGGAAGAAAAAAAAAAGATACATTTGTACCATCTCCTGTTTCTTCTCCCATCCCATTTCTGTTTTCTTTGCAGCGACCTGATGAGACATCATTAGCCTGAAAACTTCATAGTCAGGATTACAATGGGAAGGAATTACTGGGTAACCTCAGCAGAAGCTGCTTGGTTTTTTTCTTTGCAGTGACACCAAACAAAGAATTCATTTTTGGACTCATGGTAAATTAGAAAGAAAAGAGCACAAGATGACTGGAAAATGAGCACGTGAAAAAATAGGGATTTCTTCTTCCACAAAAAAAATCTCCAAAGAATAGAAACAGAAATCTATAGATGTAGTTTCTCTGAAAAAGAGAAACTATACCTGAGGAAGAACAGAGCCAAATCTAAAAGAGGACCATGCATTTCCTGTGTTTACTTAAAGAAGGAAGGAATGAAGCAGAGAACTTTGGCTGATGACAAGTGAAGTACAAGTAAATGGTTGAGGGTAAGTGATCAAACACTGCAATAGGAAAAGCTGCATACTTTTTCCCTTTAAGTCTAGAGATTAATTTTTCCTTCTTGCTATAAACTTGTTCACTGGGCAAGTATTTCTCCTCTAATAAAAATTAATACATGCTAAATCTCCAGTGAGTGCAGTGAAACATCATATATTACAATTGCCACCCCCCAACTCAATAATGTCACTGAAACCAAACTTCAACATTTTATATTAACGCAATTTAAATAAGCAATCAACAGCATATGGTAATGCTAAATCCAGGAGATGAGTCATCATATAAAAATGATTTTATTTTCACACAGGAGAAAGATTAAGCATATCTTTGGTGACAGAACCATGAGAATAACTTAGCTATCAAGTTTAAACAAAGCCCAAATACATTTGAGATGCACAGCTGAACAAGATAAGGGCAGCGAGTGATTCAGAGGACTGCGTTCAGATAAATACTCCAAAATGGGGATACTGTGAAAGAATCAACTGCAAAGTGACTGGATCATCCCTTTATATACAGGTCTGAGTATAAGGTGTTTGCAGAAGTTTGCGGAGAGTCTGCAGGCTATAGCTACAGAAAAGTTTTTGGCACAGCCCCAAATATTTCCTATTCCAATTAAGTATGATGAACCATTAAAGAAGATCTGCAGCAAGTCACTTGTCTAAGCAGGGGGTTGGGATAGGACCAGGATGTGACTTTTTCCCCTTATATTCCTTTTTGCTTTGAGAAGAGTTGCTGTGGCTACCAAAATGATAAAGAAAAAAAGATCCTAATGGGCAAAAAGCCTGGAGCTCATGAATTAGAGAATTACATTGACTTTCCCAGCCATTAGATAATGATGATCAGACCAAGGTGGGGGGAAGCTGAAAGGAAACTCCCTGTTGTTATCAACCTATCAAAACAGCAAAGATGGCAGCACCGCTAAGAGAAAAAAATATTAAATTGGTGC
Organism: Tringa solitaria; assembly: GCA_026413425.1. Classification (NCBI taxonomy): domain Eukaryota; kingdom Metazoa; phylum Chordata; class Aves; order Charadriiformes; family Scolopacidae; genus Tringa; species Tringa solitaria. Next base: position 4,345,879 of record JAOXJM010000033.1, on the reverse strand, counting down.
TAAATTTTGATACTGAAATTTCTAACAAAAACTCCAACAACAACAAACCCACCCAAACCCAACAAATAGTAGGAAGCAGTGTTTTACCTGTTTCCCAGGTTTCAGTGCTCTGGGAGCAGATCCCTGCTTTTGTCTTCTCCTACTTGTGCACCAGGGACTCTCAGGTTTGGTCCATTGCTCCCCTCTTTTCACCAGGACTGCTTCTGTCTGACCTGCGCCCAACTGGCTGTTAGGTCAACGTAATATGCCTGAGCATCTGTCCCTTATCCCATTGAATTTTTATATCAGCTTGAAATAGAAAAGATTTTAACACAAATATTATGCAACAGTTACAAGCAAATGACTAATAGGACACCCTTAATGAAAACAATCAACAGTACGTCAGAAACCCCAATAGACATTTATGTGATATGTATGCCAGAGAAGGATTTTCATATAGGGGAAACCAAAAAGAGAAAAATACCATTCATCATCATTAGTAAGCATTTTTACAGCTTTTTACAGCAGCTGGGGGGTTTGGGGGGCGCGGAGTGGGGGGAGAAGCAAAAAGCCCCAACAGAAAGCTGAAGGGTAATGAAGGGTAAGAACCATCAGCTCCAGACATACTGAAAGATTTGATATGAAGCAAGTGTTGCTTGCTTCCCTTTCTTACATCATTCCAGCACAGCCATATGATTTGCATTTTTTTTTCTCCTGTCACAGTAAAACATGTTATCATAACCAGGCTTTGATAATACAAAGAACACATAATGAACAAGTCCTTACTTCTTCAGATTTTGTACCATTGAGGTTTTGAAGAATACTCACATATTGCTTCCATGTCTTTTCTTTTATCCTGACAACTCTTCAGTAGAGACAATTCAAACTCCTCTGGGTTGGCCAACAAAGTACTCTCTCTGATCATTTAACATAGAATCTGTTAATGAGTAACAGTGTAAATATGACAGGCAACTTATGAGAGTCTCCGGTATGCTATTCTTAATTTTTTTTTCCTAGATTTTTAAATAAAGCACTAGCTGTAACATCAAAACATTTGACAAACAATCAGAATATTAGCAAGTTTAACTAAGAGCAAGTTAGAAACCTTACTGCTATGAGGAATCAACAGCTGCTCCTCAGTACTGAGCCAGGGTGCCAGATCGTTGGGCAAACCATGTATCTTTGGGCTTCACAGCTACCCAAGTTGGCTTGCTGGATGGAGGAAATAGGAAACTAAGGCATCTCCTATGCTGGTCCTGCAGGCACAGAAAACAGACCAGAGTCCCCGTTTTGATAATCTCCATCAATTTTCTCCTGAAGAAGTAAATACCGGTGGTCTGAGAGACTTGACATAAAGATGAGAAGAAAGGCCTTTCCCTTGTCTGTTTAATTTTTAAATTGCATAGTTCCTCTTCATCTTGTGTGATAATCTTTATACATCCTGGATAGACTAAACCAGTCACTTCATACTGCCTGTGCATCAAAACAGTGTGACCTGAGTGTGGGTAGTGCTGCTGCTTCCCTGCGTCCCCATTCCAAAATGTTCAGTTCTCAGATAGCTGAAATGATATATAAAAAAAAAATATCCAATTCCTGATCTAGTTATAATCAGTATAATCCCACAGAAATATTCCCAAAGCTTTTATATCAATGCTTGAGTTCAAGGTGGAAAGACTTAAGCAAAATCCACTGTCTTCAGATGCTAAAACCTACACTATTTGATAAATAGGGATTTGGTTCCAATTAACAGGTTCAGAAGCAGGATGATTAAAGAAGAGAAAGCTCAGAGAATAATCAGCACTAATTATACTAATGCTGCTAGTGTAATTAATCAGTTTTGCAACCTGCAAAATTGAGATAAAGAGCCATAAGATTTAGAGATGAAAAATCACTACACAGAAACTGTGGATGGTCATTATCCAAAATAACACATGAACACCAGTTCTCTCGGGCATGGTTTGTCTTTTGTTCCCTTTCTCCTGGCTGCTAGAGGGACAAAGGTGCTCTGCTCTCCCATGCTTTTCAGCCCATGGCTGGGAGAGTGGCCACGGAAGCCTCTCCAGCGTCAGCCACGGGTGGTCTTGCCCTTTTGTGTTCTCTCCCATTTTTCTCCTACTGAGATGTGGCCGTATCTCTGTCACACGGCCAGAAGATCGAGGGAGGTGATTCTGCTCCTCTACTGCACTCTCTTGAGACCCCTCTGCAGTGATGCCTCCACCTCTAGGGTCCCCAACATAAGAAGGATTTGGATCTGTTGGAGCGAGTCCAGAGGAAGCTACGAAGATGATCTGAGGGCTGGAGCACCTCTGCTGTAAGAACAGTCTGAGAGAGTTGGGGTTGTTCACCCTGGCTCCAGAAAAGGCTCCAGAGATGGTATTGCAGACTTTCAGTGCTTAAAGGGGACTCATAAGAAAGATGAGGATAGACTGGTTAGTACGGCCTGTAGCAATACGACACAGGGTAATGATTTTAAACTAAAAGAGGGGAGATTTAGACTAGATATAAGGAAGAAAATTTTTACAATGAGGTTGGCAAGTCACTGGCCCAGATTGCCCAGAAAGTTGTGAATGGTCCATCCCTGGAAACATTCAAGGACAGGTCGGACATGGCTCTGAGCAAACTGATCTAAGTGAAGATGTTCTTGCTCATTGCAGGGGGTTGGACCTTTAATGGTCCCTTCCAACCCAAACTATTCTGATTCTCTCTTTAATCTCAAAGCCAACAAGTGGGTTCTTGGCTACGCAGTGAGACTTGTATCTCTCTGTCTTCTCTTTTTTTTTTTTTTTTTCCTCCTAACAAAACTGCCCGTCTATCATCTATTTTATACTATTCTTTCTCCAGCTACAGAGGATATCACGCTCCAGGAAAATTCAGATTATCCCCAAAAGAAATTTCTATTTCCTAGTTTCACATTCAGATCACTATGAGCTGGCCTACCAGAAAAATTCGGAAGACGGAGAAAGCAGAAAGTCCCGCATCGGTCCATAACATGCCACAGGAAATCTGTAAGTACCCCAGACACTTAAAATATCTGCAGTGACCTAAAAGAAAAAATATTAACCTAATATAGGTGTTCATACCATTATGCACTCAAAGAACTCATGTGACAGACTGTTGTTTTTTATGAAACCATTTTTCAAGAGCATAAAAGTTCTGTCTTACGATGCACTAATAAAATAAACCATAAAAATAATTTTATAGTGACATGAAAACTATAAATCATAAGGACAGAAATTCATGGACTTATCTTTGTCTAATGTGTTGTCCTTGGGTCCTCCTGTTATGCTTATATAGCAAATACTCTCAAATAATCTGTGATTTTACATAGTAGCTGTAAAGTGATGTTTGGCATAATGGACAAGTAAATAAAAATTGTTCATCTCAATTGTGTTTCAACATTAGTTTTATGTTGTCCTGGCCCCGTAAGTTTAGGAGTATCCTCAGCATTAATTCAAAGTAGTTTTTGTGATTTAATTTTATATTTATGTCTTTACTCAGCTACAAGAGATTTTTCAAATAAATAAAGAGAGTGGCTATGAATCTTACATTACAGCTTTAAATTCTTGCAGCAGGCTACATTTTTAGTGATGCAAAGGCTGGTGCTCATGGGCTTTTTCATGATAAATATATCAATGTCTGTCTGAACCCCCTGGTGGAAATATGGCTTCAATTTTTTTCTTAAAAACATGGATCAATCATTGTTGCCCTTGCCTATTCTTTTCTGTCAAATGCTTCAAATGTGTTGGAGTATCCATAAAAAGTTTGAGAAGCACTTTGGATACATGTCTTCCAATCCTATTGTAAAACATTTAACTTCAGCGCAGCTCTTGCTTGCTTTCTTTGAGGTATACAAGGAGCTGATCCACAGTTAAAGATGATTAATAGTAATCCAACAAATTCAACAGACTTTATAAAGTAATGTAAGGGCCATTCTTGCCTGCAAAACAGTTCTCTTTGTCATTGGGATCTAGGTTACATGTTCTGTATCCCTGGAAGAACGCATTGAATGTCCTACCACTAGATACAGGGGAGATAAGACCTGTAGGTTTACACATTGAATTAGCTTATTTTTCCATTTAAATTGATGGTAAATTTGTGCTTGGGACTACAGTGTCATTAAGAACATTTTGCAGAATAATTTCAGAAACTTTCCACTTTACTGCACTGGCTAGAAATATTTTTTCTGTGCTTAGTGAATTTATTCAGTTTTTTTTGTTACTAACTCTTCCTTACTTAAAAAAAAACAAAAACAAACAAACAACAATTCCAGAGCAAGGAGACCTGGAAAGCCAGTAAGAATTAACACTTAATTTTTTAATGTGGCATTTGGGTCTTGCCCACTAGTAATGAAGGAGGGCCAACATCTTTTCTGATGTCTGTCTCTTACCAAAGTTAGATCAACCCTCACAGGTGAATTCCAACATAAGTCTCTTAAAATTCAATAAGTTTGTGACTCACTGAAAGGAAATTGCAAAGGAGAGACAGACAGGAGTGTGCTTCCCCTCATGTTACTTTAGCTTTTTTGTCAGTGACACACTCACGTCTACCTGAAATGTAACGTGTGGAAATGGCTTTGATCCTTTTCTCTCTAATGATGTGTTCAGTTAGCAACCTTGTCATGAAAATGTGACACTACTGTCTTGTTAATGCTCACCTTATGTATGAGGTATTCTTTGAATGAAAGCATCAAAGATGTTCCTTAATCTACTTTATAGGAAAGACTCTATTTTATGGCCATGTACACTAAAAAATTGCAATATTTCTAGTTACAGCACTGCATAGCTGAAGCCAGCACAATATAACCCACCAGCGATTGCCTGGACAGCCTCAAAGATCGCAGAAATCAACAAAACCTATTTGCAAAGCAATATCATCAATATTTGCTTTGACAAGTAAATGCTACCTTATTCTCAAGGAAAACCCAGACTGATTTATTAATGAAATTTCTTTGGATTCGTTAAAAAAAAAGCCCCCACAACATTGTGAATAGGAACTGAGCGCCTCTGTCACAACACGATCAAAAAAAGCCTGTCTGCAGTGCAAACAAGGCATCTTCTGAATGAGAACCCCCCCAAGGCAAGCACCACATCATGTGAAGCCTGAGTAGATGAATGCGCTGGTGGCATAGGAGAAATATACCCTCCAGGAGCAAGGACCACGTCCCCACGCCTGCCAGGGCCATGAGAGCTTACGGCCTCACACACAATCTGCCAACCAGCCATCGGGTGAGGCAACAGACTGTACAGCTACATTGGAGACGAGTCTTTTGGAGGTAAAGGTGACAAATTATGGACAAATCCTTGAATAATTATACTGAAATCAATGGTTTTCCATCCCAATATAAGCATGTATATGAGTGTGCATATGCATCAGACCTACCTGAAATTATGGTCATGTAAAAAGTCCTTCTCAATCACGGCACATGGAGTTTCATCAAAAGAAGTTTGTATGAGACTCAAGCTAAAATATAACACAGCTTACAAAGAGAGGACACGCTGCTTCCTACAAATAAGAAATTATGTCTTAAATGAGTTGTCTATGATGCACTACAATGAAGATATTCATGTAAGGAAGACTATAATCCTCAAAAGTAATTTGTTTAAGCAGCCTTGTGATGCACAGAAATGAGTAAAATTTTAAAAAGTTTAAAAACATTAAAAAAGAGCCCTGACAGAAAGCACAAGAGCTCCTGGCAGGGCTATACCACTCTTGAGTCCAAAGGAGTAGGGGGTGGGGAAGTGCTGGGCAGTGATTTCCACTGGGAAACAGGGTTAATGCTTTCTCCAGTATTGGACGGGAGAAACTGACACCAACCCAGGTGCCTGGTCCAGCAGAAAAGCAGGAGCTATTACCCCGTCAGATCCTCCAGAACTGTCCCTTTCCCTTTTGCTCCCAAGGCACAGGCTCCAGCCACAGTCAAGGATCTGTGTCTAGCAACACAAAAGTAATTGTGACTTTTCTTGGGCAGCATTGCATGGGACCAGAGCAGTCACTCACCTTACTGTGTGGGGACTCTTTCTGGTTTCTAAGTGTGCCCCTCGTGTGTCCTTGTCCTCGCAGCAAACGCAACTATTTCAGGAACCCCCATCACTCCTCCTGCCTCAGTGTCAGAGGGAAACATTGATGTAAAACATCATAAAATGTCATCAGCAACTTGCAGAAGGCAAATACAAGCTCTACAGCACCTGGAGCCTCTGCAGGTTTTCAACACGCCAGCAGAGGTGAAGTTCAGGAAAGGAAACATTTTTGGTAGCTTGCCAGCCTTGTACAGCCCAGGCTGCCTCAATTCATGCTGCAGTGACAGATGCTAACATCTATCACAAGTGTTTGGCATTTTTTAATCTCAAAACATGCCACAGGTGGCTGTGATCATCAGCTAATGGGACAGCAAGAGCTCCATCTGCAGCCTTTCATGGCCTTCCATCCCCGGCCATCAGTAATGCTGGCTCAGGGTGCAGCCGGGCTCCCCAGCAGCTCCATGTGCAGTGATGGAGCAGCTCCATATGCAAAGATGACAGGGCAGCTCGTGCCGCTTGTGAGCAGCTGGTACAGGAGTTCACAGGGACAATTGGCTGGGCAGACAAATCGGACCTTCGTACCCAGCGATAGGGCCGTTGCCGACGGGATGTTTGCTGCAACAAAACCGTGAAGAAATCACAAGGTTGTTACTTGTTATTTTTACTACAGTTTTGTTTTATCCAGCACCAGTATCAAAATACTGATAATGCATTGATTAAGTGTAGCGCAACTTGAAAAATATAACGTAAGCATAGAAGTACTCCGAATTCCAGTTCCAGACTGTTCATGGCCAGAAATATTAATTAAACTATTCAGATTAGCAAAAAGCATACTAAAAGTCATAGTCTGGGGGCGGGGTGTTTTATGAATGGTAAAAAAAATAAATTAATGGCATGAACTTCTTGCTATGAACTGCTTGCCTGCTCCTAGCTGCTAACTAGCAGATGTTCACATCTGAACCTGCTGTTTTGCACATATTGCCCTTATACAGTGAGCTGATAATATAAATGAACAACCACAATACAGTAATCTATAGCTGAAATATTAGTTAATTAGTGGCTATCCAAAACGTTATATGGCAATAAGTATAGCCAGAGAAGTAAGATAGCTTTGGACATACAGACATGTATGTCTTATTTTGTGCAAAAGAGAAAATGAATACTTGATAACTAAAATTTAAAAGATGATAAATTTTATGTACTGCACTGTAAATGTCTGTACCTTTAATAATACAAAAATGAAAGATAATATCACTTATTAATCCACATCAAATGCCTATTCTTGTAGGCAGGCTGTTCTCATATGGAGCCTCAAAATCACTACCCAGCCCATTTTCAGGGACTGGATGCCGCAGCTGCAGGAGAGTAGGGCTACACAAAAGACATCATCAGAACTGTTTTTGAAAATAAACATGATTTTGAATGCTGAAGAAAGGAAAGGTAGTAATTGAATGTCTATTTGCAAATGCTCTCAGAGAAAAAATGCAGATATGCCAGTGGCATATGATGTTAATGCATAAATATGAATGCCACTGTGTAGATATAAAGAAAATTACTGTTGATATCCCCAAGTAGCTACAATTCCGTGAGATGTCTGTATTGAGATGTGAGCAACAGCCAGGTGAGATGACAGGCACTGGCAGATGAAGCACACAAATCTCAGGTGCTGGCTCTGACCTGTTGGTTTGTGGCCACGAGCCCTTGCTGGGAAAGGTCCAACATGCAGCTGCCATGGTTACAGCTCGTCCTCTCCCCTCAAGATGACTTCTTCTCTTCTGTGTGAGGTACAGTTATGGGAAATGCACAGACAGGATACAAAATGAGTCTTTTCTCCCCTGAATCTGTGCCCTTGAGTACAAAGCAAAGCAAGCTTATGCAGACACCTGACGGTATTGCTGCCGCCTGGACAGGACTGAGTAAAGCTCATTTTAGCACGAAAACATCTCTATTCAAAGGATCAAATCCTAAAAGTACGTTTGCTATACATGTAATGCTTAAATAACTTACATTCCTTCCAGAAGTAAAATGGCTTTTGTGGATGGTCACTTTGCACAGATTTTCCAATTGTCTTTTGCAGCATCTAAGGCTCTCAATTGGAATACTGGCAACACTTGTCCATATAAATGGGTCAACCCCCTCCCCCCGCCAGGAACAAACATGCACCTTCCCACGTGAAAACTCATTTCTTACCAGACAAAATTAACACACATCTTAAAAGCAAACAGTGTAGTGATATACACACAAAGTTTTAATTAGAAGAAAGTTGTCATGAATAACATAATGACTAATTAAATTACTAAAACTATAAGAAATAGAAAATAGATGCCATTTTATGTACTTGTTGACTTAAAATCTGTCCTCACTTAGACCTATATGGAGAACAGCTGCTGTAAAGGTCCAATGAGGGCAGATTTTAGATCACATAAATTTAGATTTTTTCCTCTCAGCAACTTAATAATCATCAAATTATATAACAAATCTGTAAACCAATTACCAAATGTCAGAAGGTGCCCTGATTAAAATACACACATCCCCTGGAACGTGCCATATTCACAAATTAGCCATGTGTTATTTATAGCTCCTCAAGGCACAATAATGAAGAAAGTGGTAATGAAATCTGAAAGCCTGAATATCTCCCTTATGTTTGAAAGCAAATCCCATGAGACCCATCTGTAGTCCAAACTGGGGGAAAAAATATCTTTTCTAAAACAAACAAAAAAGACCTACAAACACACTCCTCCCTTCTTAGTTTCATATTTGATGTTTCATTTTTAAAATGATTTAAATGATCCTCTTTGCTCCCACACATTCATCTTATCAAAATGATTCTTTGAAATTCCTTCTTAATTTTTATTCTCCAACACCACGAAGTGCGACCCAAATGCCTAAAAAAAAAAAGACAGATTCCTCTTTATTGGTGCGATTTGTACTTGCAAAACCCAAGTTCCATGGTATGCCTCGTTCTGTCAGTGTGTGGCTTGGCTTCCTTCCCCATCCAGCTGCTCTGCTGCCCCCAGCCCTTCATGGGAAGGCCAAGGACACCTTTGCACCAGTTCTGTCCCAGCAAGGCTGAACTTGTATGCACGCCAATTCCTGCTGCTGGTTGCCACAGTGATATCATTCAGGGTGTTAACTCAAAACTCTGGTCACTTCAACCCTCCTCTGAGGCACTGATATCCCACTGGCACGGAGCTCTGCTTCCATCACCGTAGGTGGGGTGGCTGGTAGGGTCTTACTGACCCCAGCTCAGGTCCTTAATAAGGCATACTTACACCTACACTGCAAAACGCTTGCTTGCTTCCTCAGGAAGAAACACCTGGTTCAATGTACCCTTATCAACAACCGTATATAACATTTGTAAGGCCTTTGCTATGTTATCTCTGCCTCTCTCACTACCCACTCTCTCCAACACTGACTTTTGACTCTTTGTTTTTGTCCTGTATTTTTTCTGTTCATTATTGATCAGAACTGCTATTCTGCTTCACATGTAAACTTTTCTTCTTAAAAAACATGCATTAACGTTCTTTTTTCTTCTTTACTAATGGTCATATATACATGTACTATATCATATGTAGAAAAGCCTTTTTGAAACATATGGTAATTACTGCATTAAAATATTTTACACTCACCCAGTTTGATGCAGTCAACCTGTAGCATTGTAAGACACAATTAATTCATCATGTTGTAACATGAGTGCATAAGCAAAAAACAAGGATAAATGAAGGAGACGACCTCTTTTTTTGGCACATGAACCAATCCCCAGGAGCGCATGGTGGGTCTGCCTTTTTTTCATGATGGATGCAAAGACTGCAGAACTGCCAAAAACATTTAAAGGTACATCAGAATATTTAAATATATCTCTAACGCTTTATTGAGAAAATAATTAGTATTGCTATCTTTAAACCCCCCAGCTCTGTAACTTCCTGTTCCTAGGCCCCCAGGCCTTTCCACAAGAGCATCCCCCCCTCCAGCCCCCCACCTGATCTCATTGACGCGGGGCAGGGGGTGCATCACCACCATCTTCTCCTTGGCGCGGGTCATGATGTGGGGGGTGAGGATGAACTGCCCAAAGCACTGCGGGGGGGACACCACACAACACAAGGGACGCAGCCCTGAGCCACTGCCACCAGGGCCAGACCCCCCCCCAAAGCTCCCCCACCTCATCTCCCCCCAGCACTCACGGCCTCGTACTCCTCGGGCAGGCGGAACCGCTCCTTCTGGATGCGGGTCATGTAGAGCACGTCGGTGTCTGGCAGCGCCTCCTCAATGCTCCCAAACTCCTCCTGCGGTGGCACCGTCAGCGGGGCCGGGGTGGGGGGCGTGGGCCCCTGGCACCCCCCTCCCATCCCCAAACCCCCATACCCACCTGCTTGATGCCCTTAGAGGCCACGAAGCTGGTGATGTCGGGGGGCATGCGCAGGCCCGGGGGGGTGACGTAGCGCAGGTTGACACGGTACTGGGTGAGCAGCCGGGCCAGCGAGTGCACCGTGCGCCCATGCTTCAGGTCGCCCACCATGGTGATCTGGGGACAGCCCTTGCTCAGTCAGACCCCAGGCAGGGCCCTTCGACCCCGCATCCCCCCTCCCTGGCCCCCCCATGCCGTACCGTCATGCCGTTGACAGTGCCCAGCTCCTCGCGGATGGTGAAGATGTCCAGCAGCGCCTGCGTGGGGTGCTCCCCCACCCCGTCCCCTGCATTGATCACCGGCTTGCGGCAGTGCTTGGCGGCCAGCTGAGGCAGCACGGGCAGGGGGCTCAGTGCCGGCAGGACACAGCCCCCCCAGACCCACAGGGGGCAGGGTGGGACCTGCCCCACAGAGGAACACCACCCTGCCCCACAGTGCAGGTTGCCATCCCTGCCATTGGGGTATGTCCCCCCAAACACCTTCATGGATGGACACGTCCCCCCCAGCCCCACAGGGAGACACAGCCCTGCCCCATAGCACCATCCCCACCATGAAGGCGGGACCCCCAGCACCTTCAGGGATGGACATAGGACCTCCAGCCCCATGGGGGCCAAGGTAGGACCCCCCCATGGGGGAACACAGACCTGCCCCACAATGTAGGTCACCATCCCCACCATTGGGGTGTATCCCCCCAAACACCTTCATGGCTGGACACATCCGCCCCAGCCCCACAGGGGGACATGGCCCTGCCCCACAGCAGGTCACCATCCCCACCAGATGGGCAGGACCCCCAGCACCTTCAGGGCTGGAGGTAGCTCCCCCAGCCCTACGTGGCCAGGGTAGGACCTGCCCAGCCCGCCCCACTAGGAAACACAACACTGCCCCATAGTGCAGATGACCACCCCTGCCATCAGGGCAGGACCCCAAACACCTTCAGGCTTGGACTAGGAACCCCAACACCTCCAGGGCTGGAGGTGGCCGACCCAGCCCCTCTCACCTCGACGGCGCCTGGCTGGGGGTGCCGCAGCACCAGCACGTCGGCGTAACAGCACATGGTCTGCACGGAGTCGGCCAGCGACTCGCCCTTCTGCACCGAGGAGGTGGCCTCCGAGAAGGACAGGACGGAGCCGCCCAGCCGGCTCATGGCCGCCGCAAAGGAGCTGCTGGTCCGTGTGCTGGCCTCGTAGAACATGGATGCCATCACCTTGCCCTGGAGGGGGATGCACTGTCACCTTGGGGAGCCCAGGGATGCTCATGCCTGGCGCAGGGCTCCCACAGCCCATCTCAGGGTGCCCGGGCAGCAGCCCCATGCCCGGCTCACCTTGAGGATGTCCAGGCTCCGCTCCTTCTGCACCAGCATGCGCAGGGTGTGCGCCACGTTGAACAGATGTGACAACTGCGGGGACAGAGAGGTGGCTCAGACGGGGCGTGCGTGGCACCCCCATGGGGTACAGAAAGCTGGGTGCCCCCTGGGAGCCCACCGCCCCAGCCCCTGGGCACCTGCTCCTTGGAAAAGTGCTGGACGGAGAGGACGTGCTGCCCGACGAGGGGGTGCAGCAGCGGGGAGGTCTGGAAGTGGGGTGTGCCCTGGGGGGATGCCTGGCGCGGGAAGGGGCCCGGCGGGTAGAAGTAGGTGTCCTGGATGGCAGTGGGATCTGCGGCACCGAGAGCAGACGGTCAGCCCGTGGGGGGTGGTCCCACAGAGCCCAGCCCGGCCGCCGCGAGACCCCCCGGACCCCCAGCACTCACCCGCCTCCGCCGCCTTCCTGCCGGCCTTGTCCCGGGCATCCTCAGCTGTGGTGGGAGAGGGGAGCGGTGGCGTCAGGGGGTGCGGGTGGCTGCAGCGCGGCACAGCCCTCCCGGCACTCGGCAGCACCGAGCGAAAGCACCGCGGGGCCCGACGCCGGGGTGATGGCCGCCCAGAGACGGGGCGAGCCAAGCCCCGGCATAGCAGCACGTCCATCTCCCCGCACACCCCGCAAAAACCCAATCGGACGCAACCCCAAATCACACTGGCAGGCGAGGGGTCCCCGAGGTGCCGTGTGGGCCGGGGTGGGAGGGGAGAGGGCCGGTACGGCCGTGCCCTGCTCCGTGGTGCCCGGCCCCAAGACAGGGAGCCGGGGTGGCGCAGTCAGCCCGGGGCCAGCGCGGCACCTGGGGGAGGGGATGCACTCATCGGCTGCAGTTAGTGCCATTAGTACGGCCGCGACTCATTGTCTGAGTGAGTGTCCCCCCCGACATTACCGGTGCCTCGGGCGCCCGGGCGGTGCGTGGCTCCCAGCCTCCGGAACGCTGAACGGGACACAAGGGCCAGCGTCAGCAGGGCCGTCTGGCCGTGGCCACAGACCCGGCCCCGGGGGCTTGCTGCCCCCCCGTCCGCCGGCCGCCCCCCACCCTGCCACCTTGCACGCCCCCCTACCTGGCAGCCCGGGGTCGGATGCCCGGTGGATGCGGGGCGGGAGGTGGAAGCGCCCCTCGCCCACGGGGCCGGCCCGGCGGGGGCTGGAGGCTCGGCCACGCAGCATCTCGCCGGCCGCCACATGCCGGGGCCGCTCAGGGGTCTGTGGGGAGAGGGCGAGCTGGAGCTGGGGTGGGGCAAGGACCCCCCATTCCAGCGCCGAGCACCCCGGTACCTTCACGCTCTCCTTGGCGGGGGCTGCGTGCGGCGGCAGCACAGCTCCCGAGGGCCACTTCTTCACGTCCTGCCCGTAGCCGGGGGGCACCAGCACCTGCAGCCATGGGGGAGGTGGGGTGGGTGATGTGGGTGATGGCGGGACCCTCGAGATGCAGGGGGAAGGGTACCCGGGGCCTTACCTGCCCGTCGATGTAGGCGACCTCCCCGCGCAGGACCACCCTCCGCACCGTCCCCTTCACCTTCATGCCCTCAAAGGGGGTCCAGCGGGCCTTGGAGAAGGCCGTGTGGCTGGGGATGATCCACTCGTGCTCCAGGTCCACCTGTGGGGACAGCAGGTCAGAGGCAGCAGGGACAGGGACGGGATAGACCAGTGTGGGTGGGCAGGGACCCACCTCCACGTAGGTGTCCTCCTGCGCCGGCAGCCCGAAGATCTTGCGGGGGTTCTCATAGAGGCGCTGGATGATGTCCTCCACCGTCAGCCGTCCCTCAGAGACGGCCGTCAGCAGCAGCGGCAGCATGGTCTCCAGGCCAGGGTAGCCGGGGGGGGGCTCTGGCCCCTGCTTCTCCTCCAGCGTGTGGGGGGCTGCAGGATGGGGACCGTCACCATCCCACGCTGCTGTCCCCACCCCACACTCCCACCCCACAGCCACCGTCCTCCCCAGGGCTCACCATGGTCCGTAGCGAAGCAGTCGATGGTGTCCATATTGTCCCAGAGTGCCTCCACGTCCTGGCGGGTGCCCAGCGCTGGCCGCACGGCCGCCCGGCCCTCCCCAAGGCGCCCCAGGTCATCCTGGCTCAGGAAGAGGTGGTGCGGGGCCACCTCGCAGGTCACTGGCACCCCCTTCTGCTTGGCTGCCTTGATGAGGAGGATCTGGGGGAGCGGTTGAGGGGGGAGCCGCGGTGAGGGGGGACCCCAAACAGCCCCACACCCCCCATTGCAGGGTCCCGCCATCCCCCCGCCGCTCACCTCCTCCCTGCGGGCCACGTGGCAGATGTGCACGGGGCGCTGGTACAGCTGGGCCACCATCAGGACGGCGGCCACCGTCTGCCGCTCGGCGTGTGCCACCACGGGCAGGTGCTGTGGCCACTGCTCGAAGTGCTGGAGGGGGGGACAGAATCACAGAATCTCCATGGTTGGAAGGGACCTCTGAGATCATCGAGTC
>JAOXJM010000033.1:4314401-4331580 GCA_026413425.1 Tringa solitaria | reverse complement strand
AAAATGAACAACAGAGCCTCCATCCTGAAACTCTGCTTCTCTTGTCTCTATCCTCCTTCTCTCTTTGACTTTTTCTTTCTTTCTTTTTATCTGCCTCCCTTGCATTCGTTAGCTACATTCTGGGGTTGTTAGAGAACTTATTTCAAGCAGTTGAAAAGCTCTTGGAGATATCTGAAGGGGTGAAAAATCATACTAGAAGCAAGGAGTTGCATCTTTATATTACTTTTGCAGACCTGACTCTTTGCCAGAGGGTTAGCAGTTGGGCGTGTGCTGCCAGAACAGGTTTTGAATTTAAACAAAATTACACTGGCTCTTGCAGCAGCACAGCGACCTCAGGAGCCATTTTTACCTACACACCGTGTCAAAAGATGAACTGTGTTAAGGCTTAATTTACTTGATTTAAAACTTCTCTGTAAGAGATGTGGATAATAGAAACAGGTCTAAAAAACAATAAAATTAAAATAGTTCGCATTTCCTTAACCTCTTTTTCTGCAACTCTTTTCACCTGTTCTTTAGGATTCTGGCTTTTGAAAAGCTCCAAGATACAAATTTCTGAAGTATTTCTAATTAATACAAGCCTCAGCCCTTTGATTTTGAAGACAAATATGTAGCTGCAAACAGCAAAATAAGAAAAAGCAACCTCCAAAATATTTCTGGGTCTGTTGGCTTCAACCACAAATACAAAGCATGAGACTTCCATGGGAAAAAGTCTCCAGAATATGGTTCCTACTGAGAAACAGTAGCTAAGCAAAAATCTTTAGGTTTGGGTTTTTAGAGATTCATGGATATTTTAAACTAAAACAGACCTTAAGCCACTCCATTTGGGGTTGAATAATGTACAACTTCTGAGTGCTTTAAGCCTATGATTACTGTCCCTTATGGATGGATGGTGTCTTAGCAGAACCAACCTCACCAGCACTAACCACGCAGCAATCACATTGACAGACTTGTAGTCAACAGGAGGATGTTGCTTAGGTCAGATATGGGTTTGATACAGGGGATTTCTGTCATGGGGGAGACCTTTTAGGGCTGTCTCTCCACCTGTGGCTAATAAAGGACTTTTCTTGCTTGGTTTCAGAGCTGCTGGATTTTGCATTCTCCCTCTGAGAGACCTCTGTGCAAGCTAATGGACTGCCTTGTCGAAAAGAGTTGTGTTTCCTGCATTTCACTGCCTGCCCCCCAGGCCGATTTCTTTTCGTGACTTAAGAGCTGACAGTGCAATCTGCACACATTTGTTGGCATTGAGCTTTCACGCTGAAACCTGCGACTGGCTCTATCAGCTTCTTGAAGAGAGTTATGTCCTGCCACAGCACTTGAAGAAACCTTACAAATTTTATTTTCAGCAAGGGATAGGGGAGTCTTTCCAAAAAGGATCCCGCTTTCCAGGAAATCCCTTCATGCCTTTTCTGGCCAGTGGTGCCATTGCACCAATGTGCTGTTTCCTGATGGCTCGCTCTGTGCCAAGGGGCTCTGCTTCCATCAAGGCAGCCTGCAAACTTCTCCCCCAAGAATAACCATCAAGTCATTAATATGAGGACAATAATAAATCAAGAAATGTAGTCAGGGACCTATTCTTGACTTCAAACTGCCTTTGGCATCTTTCAACGTCGTGCTGTTGGTAGAGGCAGCAACTCTCTCTTTATATTGAGAGGTCAGAGTTCAAGTATCTTAACTTCAAATTTAAAATTATCATCGTAAAACCATGCCTTTACTATTTTGTTCATTCCAGAATGTAATTACCTTTTTTTTCCAGGACTGAATGGAGATGCTAGGTGGTAAAGATTTTCTTTTGTTAGCAGAAGCAGACTTTATAAGATATTGTGTTGTTAATTTTGCAGTTATCTTGGCTTCCTTAATATCATTTAGCTATTTCTTTTCTTTATGGGTACCTTATTCTGCTTCATTCTGTTTCACTTTGAACCTCCATTGATGTTGAGGATTTAATGCATTTTTTATCATACTGTGCAAAATGCTGATGAAATCTTTGTGCACTCTCTCTGGTGACACAAAAAGGTTATTATTATCTTCCCCTTTGTATTGTATCTGCAGAAATCTATGCACATGCTTTGTAGCCACCCACTTTGCACAGAAGCATGAAGAAATCTTTTTTTTTTATTCACTGCAAAAGCACTTTTAAAAAGATATTTCTTTATAATTGTCCTTTTTAAAATTTGTGCATGTTTAATGCGTTGCTTTTTAAAAGCATGAATGATTTGCTCCAATTATACATACCTTACTGCTCAGGCTGCTTCTTAGCTCAAAGGTGAAACCATCTGGGGTGAAATCAAAAAGCCTATATTAGATTTGAATGTGGAAGGAAAAGGATTTCATTCACTGAGGGCAGTGATGAAAGAGCCCCATCTGCAGTCTGTACCGGTCAGCCAATTACTCCATTTTTGGCATTTTCAAGGATGCTAAACCCACCCAGACTTTTTTTTTTTTTAATCCAAATCCACTCAATTCTTGATCTGTAAAGGCAGAGAAGAAAGAGTGAGCTCTCTTTCCCCCCCTCTAGACAGTTTCCATACTTCTATTAATTCAAACTGCTTCCTATCTGCTATCTTGATGTCTCAATGATCTTCTGCAAGGAACAGCAATTGTCTAAATAAAATGGGGATTGACTAAAAGTATTCAGAAATATTTTTATGTAAGCACCTGGTTGATTCAGTGTATTCCAGCCGTCCAGCCATGCAGCTGTTCCTGATTTACACACGAATACCATCTGGATAATAAGATGTAGCTGTGATATCCATACAATGTCCATATGCTCACTTTGAAAAGATGGAGAGAATTCTGCCTTTGAAACAGGATTAAATGAAAATAATTAAATAAAACAGCAGAAGACTAGAGACACTGTCTAGTGAATCTATTTGCTTATAATTCTCTGTAGTCCTACAAACACACTTTGCAGTCAGGACACACGGGATTTGAATAATTTTCTGCCGTTACTTTTTCCTTGATGCTAGAGGTAACATAGTGACGATTTTCAATAAACAAATCTGCTCTTTTCTCTCAAGGTCTGTGTCCACTCTGAATGCATTTGTGACATCAAATTTTCATTGGGGAAATGAAATATAGCCAGCAACACACATTCCTGAACACCCAAGAAGCCAAGCTGGCTATCTTTTTGAAACACTATATAAGTTTAATAAAAAATAAAAATCACAGTCGTTTTCTTAAGACATCCAGTACAAATGGGGAACTGAGTGAAAGAGGACTTTCATACTGAGACTGTTTTATCAATTTTGCGTCAAGCCCTTCCTCCTGAGGATGTTCTCAGGTCAAAATTTAGAAGGTGACTGACAAAACGCAGGAGGTCAACATGAAGCAAAAGATTTGCAAAAAGAGCCTATGGAAGAAGCCTTTTGTAAAATAAGAAGGACGCCTGGCCCATATTAGATTTTCTTTTTCTCTTTTTTTTTTTCTCTTTAATTCTCTTTTATTTAGACCATAATTTCTATTCCTCTTCTTTTTAATCAATGCAAGATGCAAACTCTGTGTTCGGGTGTGAGTGGGGTGAAGTGTAATTGTGCATTAGATCTGCTGAGGCTGGGACGCACACCTGTAGTGAGAAAAACCCATGCTTTTATAAATTACACACAAATACTACTTTCAAAAAAATCATGATGGGTAAAACTCCCATCACCAGTCCTGCCCACTGCTGTGTTAGTACCCCTTGGAAATAGACCTCTGAAAGCAAAGCTATGACATGAATTAAATAGGGGTTTCATTTTTATGTAAGACCTCAACAATGCAGCCAGAAATTTGTCATATTCAGTACGAGCGTTTGGAAAAAAACTCCTTCTTGAGTCCATTACCTTTGCTTTTTCAGATGCTTTTAGATTATGTGTCTGAAAAGAGCAACACTTCCTTCCAGCTGCAGCCCAAAAGAACAACAAAATTATTTCTGAAGAAAAATCGTATCTATACAGGTTCTTCAATGCCTTTTTATTCTGTGTATTCTTCCTGTCAGGCAGTGACACCACCTGTAAGTGAAGCAAGTAGAAATTATCTCTTCTGCAGTTAAAAGCCACCTCATCCATCAAAACCATTTTGTCACTTGTTCATATATCATATATTGTTAGTTTTAATAGTTGGGTAATATTGCAGTGTCTGGATACTACAAAAAATTGTATTTTAAAATGCAGGCAGTGATAAAAGACAGTACTAACACTAGGAAATGCTTTTAAGGAAACCCGTTCCCTGTAAAATTATCTTGGCTTCATGTGTTGTTACGGTCTCAGCAGAAATTAGCTCCACCACCAGTGGAAAAGGACTTGGCATCCCAATTCTTGAAATACGATCACTAAACAGGACTATCATTTTCACTTCAATTGAATGACTCAGGAGAACATCCCATATAGGAGAATCACCCTGGAAAAAGTAAACTAATAGTTTGTAAAATATTAGCTATAACGGCTGCAGTTACTATTTCTATTAAAGATTATCAATATTTCTACTAAAGATGAGTTGGGAGACAAATCAGGATCTAATGTTTAATTATATCTAGACCTAGATATACAGGCAAAAATGCTCACTCAACAGGAATGTTTCCTTAACTCCATTGGAACCAGGATTTCCCAGGGAATGTTCAAATTTTCAGGATACCAACTGGATGGACATCACTAGAAATAACATTAATGATTTTTCAGTGCAGTTTAAAAATAATTAGATGCAGAACAATTGTCCAAGTTACATGGTCGTACTAAGAAAAGACAGGAAAATCATGCAAAGTTTTATAACCGGAGGGGAGAAAAAGAAAACAGGGGTAAAGACTAAATCAAATTCACAGTTAAAACCATTGTGAAACTGGACATTTTGCAAAGGTCTTGATTGAAAACCATGTGAAAGTTAATTGTTTAGACTCAGATGATCCTCGGCACTCAAATAAAAAACAAAGAGAAAACAGACCTGCAAAAACAGAACTTGGAAAAAAAATGTTAGAGGAAACCATATGACGTAAAAGAAACAATTAAAATAGCTCTAGAAAGCAGTATAATATACTCTGTTCCCACAGATTCAACAATGCAGGTTCTCATTTTAATTTCAACACTATTTCTTTTTTTATAAACATCGTATCAGTAAGATTTACCAATACTGTTTCAATATGCTGAAAGTTTAATTATCTGTTCTTTGACATTTGGTATTTTTCTAGTTCTTTACTTTTAATATAAAGCAATAGAAATGTGTACTAAAGACTTCATTTTTAGCGTGGCTGATTTGAAGGCTAATTAGCACGTTCATATCTGTCAAAAAATCCAATGTCTTTTGTATTCCTATTTCTGTGTTCTTTTGTGGTCAGTTTAATTAAATTTGTTCATAAAATACTTGAAAAGGGAGGAGAAAAAACTCAAAACATTTAATAGCTTAGGTTATGTTTTTGAAAGGCAATGATTAGTTAGTGTCCATTAAAGTAAAGGAGGAGTCAGCCGAGTAATTTTTTAGGGTTTTCTAATATTATCCTTAAAATTTTAGCATGCATTTTATTAAGAATAGTCTGGAAAAAGCAAGGAGAAGCCATGATCCAAACCAGCCTTCTCTCTTCTTCTTCCCCAAAGGAAGAAGCAAAAAAAAAAACCCAACTTATTGAGATGCTGAATAACAGGAGTTCACAATTTAAAAGGCTGCTGACAACCTCTTATGGCGGGTGCTCTGTTTCAGCAGCTATGATTTCAAGAGTGAAAAAAGTGGGTCATAAACGCTACTGATAGCCGAAAATTAGGAGATGAAGAACACTTCAGAATGTTTAAGTGCGGTAGGTATGATTACAGCAATCAAAATTGCTACCCCGTTTCAATACAGTTTATCTTGAACAGCAAGGTTAAAAAAAAAAAGGCAGAAAAAAAAGGTGTATATGATACTGAATTGTGCAGTATGCATAAACGTTAGAAATGGTCCTGACAGAAGTCTACATAGACAGCTGACACAAAAGGCAACATGGTATTTGTCTTGTTTAGTACTTTCAACCAAAAAGATTCCTACTGCCTTTTCAGAAGAACTTTGTGTCTTATCTTACGGTTTGAAGTAATCCTTTGCTGGTTTGGTGCTGTGGACTGACTTGTTTCTCACAAAATATTTTCGCCAAAAAAAGAAAAAAATCTCTGTCCTTAATTATAACGCTGAGGTGTTTGCGAGGATGTTTCTATATGTAATTCACTGGCCTGTATTGACTATATCATGACTATATATAATGGTATATATTATCACATATGACCAGTAAAATAGCATAGTAATGTTTGTCACGTGACCTGAATTTGTCTCATGACCATGAATACAGTCTCTACTGCTCTAGAGAATGAACCTTACCCAGGTACGTACTGTGTAAGTTGTAGTTTTTCTTCTTCTATTGAGCTATTTTTGACCACTTCGGATGTTTTCTCTATTCCTCACATTGATTTCCTGTGCAGTTTCAGAGCGGACGTTTGTGCTCTTGATCCTTGTTAGGCATTTGCTCCGTAGTCCGAGGCCATGGCTGGTACCAAGGGCTCCAGGTGAAGCTGGCAGTAAACACTACCATCTCCTTCCTCTTCTCCTTCTCTCTCAACGTTTCCAAGGACCATTGCATAAACCTCACCACCTTCCCTACAAAGTGCAAAACAACTCCATAAATACACAGTGACACAAACATTAAAAACTCCAATCGAGCCATCCACAACAAGATGTCCTCTTTCAGCAAAGGACAAGAGAATAAACAACAGATGACAAACGTTAGGTCTTTCTCATCTTAAGCCAGTATAACTTCATGCTGCCACCAAACATGAATCCTCTCTTCTTTCTGTCAGCTGAATCAGCAAGCTCATCCCAAATCATCAGGGAGCTGCTAATGGACAAAGAAGTAGTTCAACAATATATAAAGCATGATATACTAAAGGCACTAGAAAACAAACAAAAGCCACAAAGGAAAAAAAAACCTTAGTACTTAAAGTAGTACCTAATGCAGATTAAAAAGGCAAAAAGACAAAATTAACTTCATATGGTTTTAATCCTAACACTTTGGGTTGAGTTGAGCATGATGTCCACATGCCTTGTTCACTATCCTGTAAGCTGAAAGGATACAGAACAAAAATAAAGTCTTACAGGAAATAATTAAGACAAAAACTACAGACCCTGAAGTTGTAATGAAGAAATACGAATTAAAAAAAAACCAACCCCTAGTGGTTAGGAAGCAAATAAACATTCTAAACTTCTTCCAGGAATTGAAGGTAAACCAGCACAGGTATGTGAAGCTCTCAACTGAAGATCTGTACTCTGAGCACAAAAGTTAATTGGCAGCTAGCTTCTTTGCAATAGATTTAAAGATTTTAAGACCCAAAGGGATCAGTGTGATCGACAGATTTGACCTTCTGTATAACAGAGGCCAGAAAATGTCATGCAGTAATTCTTACATCAAATCTAAAAACTTTTAGGCTAAAGTAGAATATATATTCAACTAAGGTATCCAGACCCAGCTTTCAAGATTTAAATAGATGGAGTGTTTGTTGCCAGCCCTTTAAAAATTGATCTACCTGTCCTTACTGCTAAGAGGGTTTACCTAATATCCAGTTTCAATAGCTTATTCTTCAACAGAGTTAGCCACAGCTATTCACACCCAGCTTTCTATTACACTTTTCATTTTCTTTAAGCAGCAAAACAAAAAGTTTATGTTCAAAAGTGAAATAAATAATAGGATCAAATTAAATTTTACAAAAACGAGGTACTCAACAGTGGGCATCATACAGTTTCAGGGTGCTTCTGATTGCTGCTGCCTGGGAGAATCAATGGTAAATTTTTGCATTAAAATATTCATTAAGCTGAGAGTACATTAGCAATTGCTTTAATAATTTTTCATACAATGCCCATCATTGCCATTATTTGTGTTCTCCTCTGCTCAGACAGTTTCAGGGACAGACTGTCATTTGTTTCTAACCCAGTATCTATTGGAGTCAAAGTGAAAATATTTGTCGGGTGAGCAAGCAGTGCAGCAGGTGGGCTTGCCAAACACCTCGGACAATGCAAACTCCCTGCACTATACGCTCAAATCCTATATTGAAATGGTAGTTAGAATAAAATTGCTTTCTACCGGCTTTGCCTGTACAGGGGACCGACAGAGCTTTTTAGCAACTGCCCCGAAGTCACTCAGCTGGTATCTAAAGCATGCACAAGATCTCAACCCCGTGTGGGTGCTCTCAGTGCCCACAGGATTGCCCATGATGCTGGAAAACTCCTATTTTTGTTTCTTTTTTTAAAAACAAGGGGGCTTCCAAGGAAGTCTCTTGCTGACTGTTCCTTGTATGGTGGGGTGTCCTGTTTCTTGCCAGGCTGATGAGCTCCTGTGCCCCTGCAATAATCTTGACATGTTATCAATAGCAGAGAGAGAATCAAAATCCTGTCCTTGTGTCATCAGAAATCAGGATTTACTGAAAGTTTAGGAGCTTATATTTTCAAAAGCTTGTGTGTGGGACTTATTCATAGGATTTACTAAAAATGCAAAGCAAAACCAGTGGGGGTCCTTTAAAGTCCAAGCAAGCACTCCCATCTAGCAAACTACTTACAAAGCAAGTAAAATAACTGCAATAATTTCCACAGTAACAATAATAGTGTTTGTCAAGTGGAAATTTCTTCTGATAACACCATGAGCAAACATCAACCCAGCCCCCTACTCCCACCCTTTCCAAAGAAGAATAATTTTACATTCTCATATATATGATTGTATTAGACAGTTCTTTGCAGCCTTTTTATTGATTAAAAGGCATGCAGCTGCTGACATGTTTTGCGGAGCATACAGATGGAATGCCTGCATCTATGACTGCTAAAATGGAAACGTCTCCACGTGCAGCTCAGAAAGACATGTTTAATTTTTTTTCTTTTTTTGAAAGAAAAACTGAATATTTTTTTTATCATAATAGCAAAATAACAAAGCCTAAATTCCCTAGAAACTCTGAGGTTAAATATTTCAGGAAGAAGTCTGTATCCATTAGCAATACTGTATAATGCTGGATTGGATTGATGAAGGCTTATTTTTTCATTTGAAAGAAAACATAGTTGTTAAAAGCACACCAGGTACATGAATTCAAGAATATTTATTTACCTTTAACATATGTTTTTAAACTATCCATAGTAATTGGTAAATTCAGGCTGTTTATATCAGGTCTCTGACATGAGTGTAGTTCTTGAACTAACTGCTCTCCAGTGTTCGTAAGCCATCACTTATCTTTACATCACTATAAACTGGTAACTAGCAAAATACACTGCTTTAATTTAATGGGGAAAAGCCTGTTTCTCATCTGCTGGAACAAACTCAACTTACTAGAGATGTACTAGAAGCAAAGAGGATGTAAGACAGGGGTAAGAAGGAAAAATTACTGTCCTTTGAAGAGGCGCTGTCTGGCAAACTGGTAGTCCCCAAACGGGTGCTGGAAAGTTTCTTCTCTGCTGGATTTTGCCAGGAAAAAGACACGTGCATTTTTGTACCACCATCCAGGAAATATTTCTTAACTGAAAATGTGTCACTAAAATTTCCTTCAGGTGCTTTAAGACTCCTTCCTGGTGTGCTGTTCTAAATGTTAGCATGTCTTTGGACGTATACATTATTTCTGAGATGAGGGCCTTCAAATCAACATAATATGCTGTTGTGTTGAACTTCAGACAGTTTGAATGCATTTTATTAATAAATAGAAACCAATAAACCACAAAACTTTTACTCTGCTGTTCCACAGACAGCATTAATTGCAATAAACAGCCTTTTAACTCAAGCCAACAATGAACGTTGAGTCCTTAAGGCATAAGAATTACAATCATAAGAAAACAACCATCCAGGACTAGAAGCTTATTAGAGGATTTATTTTAAGAGATGTGTTTGTTGAGAATAGATTTTTTTTTCTATTCACATATAATTTACAATTTTCTGATGTGTTTCCTTCAGAAGTAGTCACAAAATAATTGAGACTAACAATACAGGACTGGTAAAGTGCTTATTCTGACATCCTTCTATTATTTCCACTTTTCCCAGAGTTTTCCCCTGATCTTCAGAGAGGTGTATTACTCCTACACTGCATTATACAACACAGATAAAATACAGAAAAGTAACTGATGTGCTTAAAGGTAGGCAGCCACTGAATTTATGGAAACTCAAGAAGCTAGACCAGTACCTAAAATTAAGCAGGTAGCAATAGAAGAAAAGTAGTGATAGGATGAGGGGTAATGGTTTTAAACTGAAAGAGAGGAGATTCAGATTAGATATCAGGAAGAAATTCTTTACAGTGAGAGTGGTGAGGCACTGGAACAGGTTGCCCACAGAACTTGTGGATGCCCCATCCCTGGAGGTGTTCGAGGCCAGGCTGGATGGGGCTCTGAGCAACCTGCTCTAGTGGGAGGTGTCCCTGCATATGGCAGGGGGGTTGGAACTCAATGGTCTTTAAGGTCCCTTCCAACTCGAACCATTCTATGATTCAATAAAAAACTGACTTTTTTCCATGCTGAAAGCTGATGTGTTGTGAGCTATATTCCTCTCTGTCAGACATGACAGCCTATACATAGAAAATTCAAGATAAACTCTATTTAATAGAGACATAAGCCTAGGAGATGTTATAAAAATAAATGTATGTAGCAAGCTTTCAGGGAACCATCAGTCCCTCCATGCAGACCACCAGCTGGCACCATCACATCCCACCTCGTGGACCTGCCCATGATGGCACAGCACTGCACTCACATTTCCCACATCCCCCGGGAAAGACCAAGCATGTTCTGATCCTGCTGGAAGTGTCTCCTTCGTACGGTTAACACGGAGAGATAGCACCTTCCATCTGCGCCAACAACAGCCCTGGCCTCGTGGTTCACTGTGTCTTCCACAGCTTTTCTCTTCTTTCTTTCCCTTCTCATTCTTTGCCTTGCTTGGGCACTGTTTTTATAACATACACTTTTATGGTACAATCAATATTATTTTTCCTCCCTCACGTACTCCCTTCCTTTGTCAGTACTTTCTAGTACAGTTTTCTTGCCCACATATGTAACCACAGTGCTGAATCTTTGTTTTCTTCTAATAAAGCTATCTTGCCAAAATTCAGTTTATGTGAGATGTCTGTCTAACTGGAGCTGTCTCCCTAAACCTGGCAAGTGTTTTATTTCCCTCATTATTTTCTCGATTCACACTGGAATTTTCAGAAAGCAGAGAAATGTAGTAATAGAAATTCCCGCTATGTTTCCTTTTCCCCAAAACATTACATTTGGCCCTTTCAATATTCTCTTGGTCAATGAAACAGCAACCAAAACCCTGTTTTAATTTCTCGATTAACTTGCTTTTTCCCTCCTCCATGTGAAAGGATGCAGTACGCAGTATACTTGCTAGTTTTCAGACTTCCTCTCTAAAGGCAAAAGCCTTCAGGCTCAGTGTAAATCTGGATCTAGCAAGAAACTAAGGTTGAAATTCTCCAGGAACATTACCTGTGCCGCTGCTTCTGCTGCTGGGCTCAGACAAAGCCCTTTTCTTTTCCTCCTATTGCTTTTGAGGTCTCCCCCTGGTTTTCTTCTCCTCTGCAGGTCGCCCTCATAGGACACAGGAGGCTTCTGCACATGCCTCTATTCCCTGTTCAAAGACAGAGGTGTGTGACTTTCTCTGCCACACAAACAAAAAAGTCAATGGTTCAGCCATGATAAGGAATAAAAGTGTAAATGGGCACGCAACATTTTGGAGCAAAACCCCCAAGTCTTCTCTCATTTCATTTAGCCTTTATAATTTCTAGCAGTTTTTTCACCACTTTCACCCCATGTCACCGGTGGGCTAGAAAGTCCACTTTTCCAAGCTGTTTTAACTGAAAACATTACACACAATAAAGAAGTGGAGGAGAAATCTTTCAAAATACCACCTGCCTTCCTTTCCTCATTGGAAAACAGGAGCAGTGCAGGTGTGCCTTTGCAAGGCAACATACATTTTAGAAATTCCAATATTTATTTTATTTTGCAGGATAGCAAGAACTTCTCAGGGAGCACAGTAACCCCTGTGCAAGTAGCATTTGCTGTACAACTCTGCCTTTTTGGAATTACAGTGTTTTTCCCAGAGATGCAGACCAAGCAGTGATGTTTTTCATTTCATGCTTTAGGAATTTCTACAGGTTTAGCAGTTTTAAAACTGATGTTAAGCTGCTCTTTCTTTTTTTTTTTTTTTTTTTTTAGCTGTTAAAATGCCTTTAAATCTCCTGAATATGCACCATTTGACCTACTGAGCTCAATAATTTAATGGCATAAGCCCTCAAATATGAAGTCAAGAGATGAAGTGTCAATGGCGTGTAGGCAACAAGCTGACATAAATCCTGAAGAATTTAGCTTTAAAAAAACCTTAATTCTGTCTTTACTTCAATTTTCTTTCAGGGCTCTCTGAAAGATCTCTTTTGAACCTTTTCACAACTTTACATGGCTCTTTAAGCTATGTCAGCAGGAAGAACAGTAGCTTGCAGATATAGCAATGAAATTATAAGCAAACATGTGAAAACACAGTGTAAGAACATTTCCTAAAAAGGACTTTTTAGAAAATCAATAAATATTCACCGAGGTAGATCACTCAGCATTAGTGAAAGAATTTTACTAAACCAACTATAACAAAAGAATCAAACCTAACACCCAACACTGACAGCAGTTATATTCATTACAAAACCATAGGACTTTAAAGGACACAGCATTTCACGAACAGCTGTGCAACTTCATAGAATTTGATTTGGATGTCTGCTCTACCTTTATGCAGTTCCAGCTTTCTATACTCAAAATAAATTTAAAATAAAATCTAATCCTTAGAAATTCAGGGGATTTTTGTTTTACCCAGACTATGAGTTGCATTGTGGGTGTTCAATTATCCTAAAAACATCCTCAAAGTTGCATAACCACTGGGAGCTCCTGCAGGTTTGCACAACTGTAGATCTGGAGGACGCTGTGGTTTGAAAATGTTCCTTTGTGTATAATTTCATAACAAACATCCAACCTTCCACATTATCTTAACTCAAGGTGGAAATACTGATGAATCAACATTTTCTTAATTAACTTTATTTTAATCCTGGTGTTACAGTGATCCTTGAGGAGAAGAAATCTTTTTTCACTGACTTCAGCAGCAGCAGAAAGGGAGCACCTATTGGTGTTTTTAATGAAATTGAGAGATACTGCAATTTTGCAAGTAAAGAATTAAGGTCTCCCTTTAAAAACAAGTATTACAGATTAGTATTCTTTCTTTCTGAGGCATACAGCTTTTTACAATGAAACTTTATGAAGTAGGCTCTAAGGTATTTCCTGTAATATATTTCAATAAGAGGAAATATAAGCCACTAAAGTTGCTCATGTAAGCATTCAGGATTTTAGGAATTACTTAAACTATGAATGCATGAAGTTATTAACCTACTTGGAGAATTAAAATGTGCTACTACATGATTAATCAAAACCAGCAGTCATTTCAGGTTTGAAGGATTGATTTTATACATGCAGCTGAAACATAATTAAAACAATATGCAATTGTGTTTTTTTTTAGAAAATTTGACCAGAATTCTAGACCTTTGCAACAGCTTTTTTTTTGGTAACTTCATACGTCACTTACCTCTTGGTAATGGCACAGACTGAGGAAGATAGATTCTAGTACTTAGTACTCAAGTAAAAGAACAGTCTAGTAAAATTAGCAATTTTTTAGTGGTTTTTCCTTTGCAATATTCTGCTGCACTGGGAACATGGAGAGGATCAGCATGATTAAGTAAAATTTTTCTCATTTACGGCATATTGCACAAAAGCAAAAAAAAAAAAAGCAAGCAACAAAAAACTGTGATACC
Organism: Tringa solitaria; assembly: GCA_026413425.1. Taxonomy (NCBI): domain Eukaryota; kingdom Metazoa; phylum Chordata; class Aves; order Charadriiformes; family Scolopacidae; genus Tringa; species Tringa solitaria. Next base: position 4,317,805 of record JAOXJM010000033.1, on the reverse strand, counting down.
AGACTAAACTGTGTACAGGTTATCTGCATATGTCAGGTATTTTATGGCCAATTTTCTAATAGGAAAGGCTTAGAAAATTCATGACATTTTCTCTCTGGTCACAGGAATGTTCTCTGTTTAAACCAGCTGTAACACTGATACTGTGAAATTAAATATAACATAGAAAGGATAAAAAAATACCACATATTAAAAAAAAAACCAACCACAAAACCCCACCAAAACAAAATAGAGAAGAAATGAGAACAATAAGAGGTATTTTTTCAAGTCACTGAAGTGTTCTAGGTAGACCTTCCTGATACCGTTTTGCATGTCATAGATTTTGCATGTCCCCATCAATTCATTTTGCATTGGTATCATGCTTATCTTACAGTACCAATCTGTCATTGTCAATTAGGAACTCAGAAGATCTTCACGTTCTCTTAAAGTGGTCATTTGACCATCAGGTAATAACAAAACATCATTACCATACCACTTATCAGATTATAGTTTTTTTAGCTTTTACTAGTTTGTTTAGCTCCTGAGTCTTCTAGACATTTATGAATATAATGTGTTCATTATATTGCTAATGATATCGTATGTTGTCTATGTACTATTACCAATTAATTAGACCACATGCAGGTACCATTTTTGCTATCTGCATAGAGCTAAGAGCTCCTATACAAATTATTATTAAACAACATGTCAAAAATTGTGCAACTGCTCACTGGCTGTATTCAAACAATAGCTCATTCGCAGCTTCTTAGGAACTGAAACATACTAAGCTGACTTTTAAAATAAAGTTCAAATCTGTTTTGCCTCTTGATAAAAGACCTTTCTGAATTACTAACTCAAACTTTTTTCAATCCATTCTACTGAACACAAGATAGATGTATCTGAACAGCAGAAAAATTGGGCGTTGTCTAGAGTTTAGTGAGTGTCTCTCTGTCCCTAATGCTTGTGAAACCTCTGTTAGGGGTGGAGATAAATTATTATTTAGAATCAGACCTGAGTTCTTACTACTGTTGTGCCCTGTCTCTCAGAACACCCTGTAATGCATGCTTAAAAAGATGCAGGAATAAGGCTCAGTCAAGAAGTTTCTTTCTTCATCCCACCATTGCTGCTGTCATCATTTCCCTCTGTTAACAACAGGGCAAGCTGTTGCTATAAAGCTCCCATAATTATAGCCACTTTCTAAAATGGTAATTTCCTTATCAAGAAACCACTCCCTCTTTAAAATCCCCTTTATTATTTCTGAGGAATAAAACTGTGGTCTGGAAGGATTACCCAAACACATTGGGGGACTGTTGTGAAAGGAACCTACACATTACTTTTGATCCATCTACTCTGTAAGTGGTAACAAATACGTCATTTGAAACAGGTCATTGGAGAAAAAACATCCAGTAAAATCCAACCAAACAAAACCCCCACCTTACAAGGATGAAAAACTCAGCTGGTCACTATAACATTGACCTGTCTGTTGAGACTTCTCTACTGGTTTTCATGTGGGAACAAAAGGAGGCAGACTTGAAGAAAAGTGCTTTTTAAGGAGGAGGGCTTCACAACAGACATGAATGCGGTGAAATAATCCAAAGTACAGATTAAAATACAAGTCAGTTAGAAGGACAGTGTATGTTGATTCTCCCTGTTTGGTTTGTTTTCTTTCTGCTTCCTCTATGTCCACAAAATAATTCCTTTCTTCAACTCTTCCTCTTTCTTACTTGGCACTTCTACCCTATAAGCCAACTCCTTTATTTTCATATGCTTTTACCTGCCTGTTTTCTCCCCTTCTCCCCTATTTCTGCTCCCTTTCATACAAAATCCAGAAATGGCCACTGCACGAGTGACAGTTCAGCATCTGCAGACCTGTACCCAGTGCCATCTGTGGTTGCTCTCCGGCAGATGTTGAAAGCAGCTACTTCTTAGCAGTAGCTGGGTTCAGGCCAGTGCGCCTTGCCCATTGCCACTACTGAGATTCCCAGCAGTCGTCTCCAAGCTAAATGTAATTTTTTTCATTAGCTCAAAAGACAACTGCTAACTCCCAGCACTTAGGAAGCCACTTTCCTTATGGGTAAATTATTCCAAGTTGTCCAATGTAATAAGCACAATTAAAACAGAATGGTCACTGCCACGTTAACCATAGATAACCTGGTCAAGTAGCAGAATGAAACAATTTCATTTTCCTATTTCCTAATTTCATTTTTATTCTGATGAAACCTGTCCAACAGAGTGGATGACACATGTAGGTTTATACCAAATCTACAACTGAGTATACCAAAGCTATAATTTTCCTTGAGAATGTGACAACAGCACAAACAAATCTACAGGTGCAAACAAGCCTGGCCATGGTACCACCCACAAATGAGTGACAGAGCAGTTACCCTGGTGTGAGGTCTGGGATACTTTTCACTGGTGAAAAGGAGCAAGAATGCTGGACTTTCAATATGAGATAGATGGAAAGATGCTGTCATCCCAACAGCCTCTTTTCACTTCCACCTTCTTCTCTAAAGGCTTTTTGCTTTCCTGTTTACTTCCTTAACAATATTTCTGAACATTTCTGCTCTAAACCCTTTTCCTTAAAGAATGATAGCTCAATTCTATGATAAATTTCCACCACAAACTTTGTGATGTAAATACTGTGAATGTCTTATGTGTCTTTTCTTACCTTCATATCTGATGTCACTAAGCAACTGTAACAAGAGAATAATTCAAAAGGAATTTTTAATAAGTCGGTTGAAGACTTCCCTGGGAATCACAGCACAGAGCTGAGTGCACCTCACCATGCTAGTTACACTACCATCCTCCAGGCACTGATAAATTTGCACGGGCTCCAGCCCTCCAAAACGCTGTACAGAGCCTGTGAGGAACACCTCTCAGCAGGCACAGGGACAGAAGGGTGCATCAGCCCTGGCGCTCCTCGAGCCAGCAGACGGGGGGATGCAGAGCACCCAGGTGCCAGCACGGGTGCCTGTTGCAGCCTCTACATCAAGCAGTCAGAGGAGCAATTCAGTCAGCAAGTTTATTTATAGTTTGAAACACGAGCGAAGTGCTTCACTTTCCTCTGAAGCCACCAGGGACACTCAAATCCTGCCTAAATGTCTACCTCTCGTTGCTGCTACTGTTTTGAGGACTGCGTTATCTTTCACATAAATCTACGGGGAGACAAAACCTCCCATATCTGCTACTTCAGATCAACCCAGATTAGGTCACTTTTATATTTACTTTATTCTCACATTTTTGTGAAGGAAAGCTAGAGAATGAGGACAGTAGATGTGTGCTAACAAATACAATGTTTTTGAGATTTTTACTAGAGCACAGCTTTATATCCAATTTTATTAGTTCTGCCTTTTAACAAATCTATCCAGCTCATACTGAAACTTTTGTACCAAATCTACCTTTGAGGCCCTTCCTCTCTCTATTAGATGGAG
>JAOXJM010000033.1:4297293-4309066 GCA_026413425.1 Tringa solitaria | reverse complement strand
AACAAAGAGAGCAGTCTCTTTAGATAGCTGCATGTTATAGTGTCTTCTTGGACAGCATTTTTAACTCCTTGCTATTTCTGGAGTGCATTACTTCCAAAAATGTCACAAAGACAGGATCTGGCATGGTGAGTCCTTGATGCAGCTTATCAGAATTACGGACTGACTGGTTCTAAAGTAAAAACTCCTAAATAAAAATAAAACAGTGGTGGAAGGGAAGCTTGCTAAATATCTGCACTGGGCAGTCAATAGAAACGATATATAAAACCATAAAAAATTAACAAAATACAAGCTAAAGATGAATCCTAATTACAATATATGTCTCTGGAATATAACAGAGTGAATTTATTGCTATTACAAGGTAATTAACTATTTCATGGTAGGATCAGTATGTAGGTTTTCTTCATATGACTTTCAAACAGAACACACGAATCAGTGCTAGAGCAGAATAGGAAGGTATTGCTTGCATTAAATAGCATTCTATGCTGTGGAATAAGATACTATTTGGCATGAATAAAATTATCACAAGTTGTCCTTTCATTTGTGTTCAAATTTCTGCAGAAACCTGCTGGAAATAGTACTTTCACCATTTTATTATTCATCTGTAAAATATAATTGCTGCTTAAGTAAAAGCACTCAACCCGGCTGCCCAAAAATATTTTGAATGTGGAAAATAGGTAACTTCAGAACTGTGTATTCAGTTTCTCCCATTTTTACTATCAACTGGCATAAGGCATGATTTAAACAAAGAGAACACATACATTAATGGAGGAAATTGAACATACTGGCCAATTCGAGACTGAACATGCAGGATAACCAGCAGCCAGGAGTATACCTACACCCACAAGGGGGAACTTCTAGCTAAAAATCTGGGGAAGTAGCAGCCAACACCACTTGCATCTCTTGTAGAGGCACTCATCTCGGGCATCTCGGGCCCTTTCTCTGCCCATTTTTCAGCCTGGACTTCACCTCTGAGTCTCCATATCCCAGGTGGAAATAGAGGTTTTCTCTTTCCTGAAATGGCTTCCCTCTTCCCATTATTTTCTTTAAATGGACAAGAAAGTAAAGAAAATTAAAATAAGTGCCAAAAAAAAAAATTTCTTGTTTTCTAGCCCCAACATAGATTGCACGATGTAAAGTAAATGTTTGTTCTTACTTTTCCCTGATTAGACTTGAATTACTAGTATTAATAACCACTGCAATTTGCAGTTAGTTCCCTGGAAGGAAATTTCACATGAAAGTTGTTCACCTTTAGTTCTTCTGTTTCCATAGGCACTGGAAACAAAGCAATAAAAGTTCTCAGGATTCCTTGGGTGATGAACAGATGGGTGGAAGGACAGGTAGAAGAGTGCCTTTCTGAAGTGCAGGCGTAGGGCTCATATCAGTTCTCTAGCTTCTCCTGGGACATACTTCAAGGAGACGGATGTTCTATCTTAATGTATATTTTTGGCCTTTTATTCGCACATGTGTATCTGGGTGAAAACCTCTTTTCACTGTTTATATGATCAGTAATATCCTCCACTCCAAACAAAGGTGAAAAGCTCTTTAAATGGAAAAATATTGTTTCACTAGGTACCAAAGGATACCCCAGTACTAAAAGCAATGGTTATTTATGCTTCCTCCCAGTCAAGGCTCCTGGTATCTGTGTCTCTTAAGTCAAAGTATATGGTAGACAACCATTTTATATCATTTACAGGTTATTTAAGTTATAAGAGCATCCTTATGTCAAAATTTAATTTTATTTCATAAGATACTCTTAAAGTACCTCTTAAAGTACCTTTTACCCATAATGTAAGGCAAGACTATTAGCATGGCTGTTAGACCATAATAAAGGATGTTCGTGATTCATCTTTTAATTATACTTTTTCACTATCATACTGTGGCAGCACAATTCCCTTTTCAACCACAAACCATGCTCATGACATACATATAATGCAATAAAATTGACACAGATAAGAGGAATTGGTCATATTATTCTGTGCGATTGAATCAGAAGACAATGCAACTGCAGAGATTTCGTAATTCAGGCTCTTTCAGAAGATTTTGAAAGATCCCATTGCTACCCAAACAGCAATAAACTACACAATTAAAGAATTCATGTTTTCTATAAAATGATAAGTAAGCTTCTCTTTAACTACAGATTAAATAAGACATCACTGGCATTTGTTAAATGTGTCAGTGTCAATTGCAATTTAGTATGTGTGCTTTTTCATGCAATTAATCTGATATAGCAAAAAAGCATCATATACTGTATTAATGATAATAGTGGGTGGGTCATCATTAACCACCTGCTGCTGATAAGAATTGTAACAAAGGACACAGCATAGCATGGAAGTACCCATGTGTTACAGAACTGTGTAACACCTTAGAAGAAGTTGAGGATCTAAAAGCCTATCTCAGAAACGGTCCAGACCCCAATAGCATATCCAGTTGTATTTTGTTAGATGGCAGAATGGTGTACATGGAAAAGTCTCGAGCTCTGGAGAAGGGCAAAAATGTCCTGAAAGACTGAACAGAGCAGCACAAGGCAATCGTCTGAAGAAGGTGGCCATGAAAAAGCTTTAACTTTGGAATATTAACAACAAAACTTGAAAACATAAAAGAAGAGATAGTTATGAGGGCTTCTGTTGGGTGTCCCCCCAAAAAAACCTCTTAAACCTTAGAAACTCTATAGATTTGATGGTGAGAAAAAGGGAATTTCTATTACATCACCCCAACTAGGACCCATGAGTTTAACATAAAGGGAATTTTTCTAGAGCTCCTCCAATATGTGTTGCAGTCTGGTTAGATGGGAAGGAATGGAGCCTCAAAGTTTTCAATGAAGTTCAGCTTATTTTTAAGTATGATTTTTTCCTGCCTAAAATAAGATCTACCAGAGCAATCAGAAGTTAAAATTTGGTAGAATATAAACATTTAAACCACAGAAATTTAGGCAAAGTGTAGTCATTGAAAGGCTGTATACACATTCAACTTAGTTGCACTGTACATTTTATATGTCAGAATGTATTTCCTTCCGGAGAAGTAACTGACCGATAGTTCATTATGACTTCACACAGTAACTAGTTACACATCTACAAAAAGTAAAGTCTTTGGTTCAGCCTGTTCTTTATGCTACCTGCACAGTAATTTTTATTTGGTTCAGCCTTGATTTCTTTATCAATGTCACTGACATAACGCTGTTGAAATGAGGATAACAATCAAGTTCTTAGTTTTATCGGCTGTGGTTTGCACTTACAGGACAGGCATTTTTCTGCTTAGGTAAGAAAGGACTGTTGATTGAATTCAGTAATACAAATAGTTTTTCTTAAAAAAATGGGTCTAATGGACTAGAGAATACTCTATTAAAGGTAAAAATGTGGGGAAAAATTAGAATTAAAATTTATAACATGCTACTGGAATTTCCCTTGTCCTACACACGTAATTACAATGCAGTATTTTGTTTTCTACACAGATGTTGACAACTTCAATTTTTTCTAATTCGAATAATTTCATATCAATCTGAAGAAGTAATAGTGACATGGAAATTTGCTTCAATCAATGTAGGAAACTTTTACTAAGTGTTTTCCAAGAAAAGCTGGTGTTTTGAATATATTTGGGAGACAGGCACAGCACTGAACCAGATATTTTGGCTACCACATGGTGCAGTCTACAGAGAAAAAGCAGATGTTTAGCACTACTTCTGAGACTGTAGTATCTATGGGGAATTTTGCTATTTATTTGGAAAACAGTTTATGAAAAAAACCAAAACACCAAACAACCCATCAACAGCATATAGATTGTCAGGGCAAATCTACAACCTAAAGTTTTCGAGAACACCCTTTTTTTTTTAAAAAAAAGAGGGTTTTAAAAAGCACTCACACAGTTCATCTTTAAAAAGCACAGTCTTTGTTGATCTAAAATAGGCTGAACTGCTGTAGCCCAAATATTTCTGAGTAATAGCAGGTCATTATTAAAACCAGAAGAATGGTAACACCAGACATATTACAAAACAGATTGTCAGATGTAAGCACCCATAGGAGTAATGTGTGGGGTTTTGCATGTTCAAGAATAACTCCCACAGAATAAGACGAGGAATAGGGGGCTGGATCTTTTATTATCTTATGCTTTTTTATTCTATTTGAAGACAATAGCTCTAGATTTTTAAAGCATGGACTTATTTTTCAGCAGGCTGAAGATTCCTGCCGTTTTAAAAGGTCACTAGAGTTGGTTGCTCATTAGTCTTCAGCCGCCATTTAAATAGACAAAAGCCAAATCACCGGCATTGTAAATTGGTCTAAGATGCCAACAGCATATAAAGATAAAAGCTCTGATACTGATTGGCCACCATCCAGCAGTTACACTATTTCCAACAACACCAGAAAAAAACCAACACTTCTGACACACATACTACCTGCTGCCCTTTTTTCTTTACTCTAGAAACTTTACCACAATTTGCTATAAACCATTAACCTAGTGTAAAACGCATAAACTCCAAGGTGGGAGGGAAGCTCACAGGATTACCACTGCCTTCGGTGTGCTAAGTAGTGTAATACTCTCTTAGTCTAAAAAAATAAAACACCAACAAACAAACAGTGAAAGTGACATCCAGGATCTCTTCAGTTTCTGCTATTTACTCCTAAAATATAGTTCCCATTAGATAAAATAATATTTCAATTCCAGGCAGAATGAAAGCTTAAAACTGATGATGTGAAGTCAGAGAACAACAACTGCAATACCACTTCCAAGTGCCAGGCTGCAAGTAAAGCCATACCTGCAGAAAATACGGGGCGTTTATGTGGGCTGTAAGAGAAAAAAAGAATTTGAGCTACTTTTTGCAGATGAAAGTGGCTGTAGCCTTCTCTTAAGCAGTCAAATAAAGCAGGTTAACTGAGCCAGTCAAACCTATCCAGTTGAATACACTTAGAGCAAGTGGCTGGTTCTCGCTGAACTCAAGCTGTGGCACCAGCCATCACTGAAAAATAGAAAAAAAATTTAAAAACCTAAGAAAAGTTAAGGGCTGGGGTTTGCTGGAGGGCTGGGGAGTGGAAGAGAGAAGAGGAACACCTACTTTGCTATTGGTTTATCATTGCACTGTTATGACTACAAACATCTATACTGGGTATCTATACGGTGCCCTTCAGTCCCCTGACAAACTTAACAGCTGTGGGGTTATTATGGCTCGCACACATCTCTCCATGGGGACTACGTACCACAGCACTCTGTCTTGGGTACGATAAAATGGAAAACGGAGCAGGGATCTCAAATGGCCTTTAGCTGTTAACCTCAGGAAGGATCTTGAAAAATATTATATTTGTTATTGTAGTTGTTAATAGTTTCCAAAAGGATGACTCCTAGGACTGCAACAGCTCATTGACTTCACATACGTACATCTTTCTCTGAGGTCAAATGGGAATCGTTCATGAGCACACAGTTGAGAGAAGAATTACCTAATGAAGTGCTCTTGCCTGAGCATATCCAGCTCAGACAGTGCTTTCTTGCAAACATAAAAAGAAGCTTTTAATCTGAAAACCTGTTTTTGTTTGAAACTTGGAAATGTTTATGGGAAATTCTGCCTCTAGGCTGTGAGACACGCACATGCATAAATGCACAGAACGTTGTTCGCGTTTACATCAGCGCAGGCTCAAGGGAGAAAAGGTCTGAAAAACAAATCTGTTTTTACAAAGGGACTGAAATTAAATTATCCAAGTTAGAACATCTTAGTAACAGTGACAGCCAAAGGTACTTACCAAGGTAGATTTTGTTGAAACCCGCTCTGTTTATATGCTTTTCAAGAAGCAAGATACAGAAGTCAAAAGCATGCATTTCAAAGTGAGTACTGCAGAACGCTGCACTGAACTTCACCAATTTAGTGATGAGAAAAGAGGGCATTAGATAGTGACATTTCTTTTGGGAATTGGAGAGAACGGGTGTGATAGTGAAGTTATTATATTATAGATAGTGAAACATCCATGGCAACTAATTTGATGATAAATTCAATTACCACTACATGAAAATTCCACAGCATATGAAGATATTAAATAAAAATACCCCTGAAAATCTCAACTGAAATTTCAGGTGTAACTCATTTGACTTATACAGTGATTTTTCAGACCATATCTTAGATCACAGCAGACATAATTTTTTTTGAAGTTTCATTAGACTTATGGAGTTTGGTTTTTTGTATAGTGCAAGCTCTCTCTTCTTTTCATAGGTGGTATTTCAATAGAATATCAATCATGTGTAAAAGTTAATTTCATTCATAAGAACCACTGACAGCTAAAAGTGCTTGCCTCTTAAACAAGAGAGTTTCAAAACCTGAAATAACAGCTGCTATGACTATGTTTTTGAGTCAACTAATTGGCTGAATTATTCTGAAGTGTGCAGAAGACAGAACAAGAGGGAACGATGAACAAAGTCATCACTCATCATGAACAAAACTGACTCCAGAGGAGGATTGAGCAAGAAAAGGTTTGTAAGAAAAAGGAAGCACAATGACAGATTTGTGCTTTTTCTTTTCTTTTGGTCTGTGAGGTTGTTGGTGATTTGGGTGTTTGCAGCTTTCAAACCTGTCCTGTTCTGGCAAACCTTAGGATTGATGCTCTGGTTCCTGATGAAGGGCAGGAAGAAGAATGGCTGAAGAAGAGCCAGGGTGCAAAGAGGGGAAAGATACCAACAAATGTGGTGTCAGGAGTCACCTAGGCACCCAAGTGGGATGTTCAGATGGGAAACACTGGTGATGGGAGCTTTGAGGGCCCACAGGACATCTGGAGCTGGGTGAGAGACTGAGGGAGTAACTGCTGATGGGGTATGGACGCAATAAGCAGCAAGAAGTCACATGGAAAGGGGAACTGAGGTGGATCCAGAGCAGTAAGGCCAGACTTGTTGGGTAAATAGGCTGGGACTGGGATTTACTACTGGAGATGATGACCACTTTGTGCTGCTCAAAGGTCTACTGCTGCTGATGGTCTATATGCATGCAGTGCTTTACACTTTGCTCTTCAAAGGACTAACAAATTTCATACCAGTGTGTGAAACAACCCATTCAGATTTTGCTTTCAAAAGCTGGAATATGCCATAAACACAGATATCTCTATGGGCTTTTTCAGACAACTTACATATTACTATTGTCTCTGACCGTATGATAACAGGCTGCTGTCCCAGTATTGTCTGTCTCATTCAGTGCTAGAAGGGTTCTGCTCTGGGGTTGCTGTCAGGTGGGAGGGAGTTGTCTATAAAAAACCCAGTTCCACCTGCTGTGGGGGTTGGAAACTATATAGCGCATAGGAGAGGAAACTGAAGAAAGAAAATCACAGCTGCCCTGGAGAATAAAATTCATGTTCTGCAACAGATCTCTCACTTGATGCTAAAATACACATTTAAAAAAAAAAAACAACAAAAACACAAAAGATAACCACTTGTGTGTTTACCATCCTCTGGGAGCCTGAGTCCCAGAGTCTGACTGACAGATCCTCAAAAACACATCTCAAGAGCATAGAGAACCATAGAGATTTGCTCCTCTGCCTTCCTGCATAACATGAGCCACAGGATTTCACCCAGTCTCTTCTGTACCCATGCAGAACATAGTCTGATTGAACAAACAAAATACAGCATTTTTGATCATATGACTACCAGCCTTCAGATTGAACTATCAACCAACATTTAGAAATTTATCTAGGGAAGATCCTCTTAAGCAATGTTTACCAATTTAGATTTGTATTTCTGGATTTTTTTATTTCTTACGGCACTCTTTAGAATATGTAAGATACGAACAGGCAAACTTTATCTTCTGCATCTCTCTCTACTATGCAACAGGAAAAGATAACAATAGCAACACTCTCATGAACTGTTACAAAATAGAAGATTCATACATGATTGTCTATGCTTAAATCATGAGGGAGTGAAATGCAAAGACAAAAGAGACATCAACTCAGCATTACTATTAGATTAAAAAAAAAAGGAAAGCAAATACTTCAAACCTGTCTGTTAAGCAATGCTGTTTAGGAATGCTTTCCTTGCTTTTCTGATTTTCTCCCCCATTGGGAGGAGCATGGAACACACGTGTTGATTTTGCTAAAATTTCCTTCTAAAAGGGCTGCTTAACTTCTAAGTAACACTGAAACACAAATAACCCCACTCAATTTACATACAAACTACTCTGACAAGCCTCCCCTTGGCAATAGCTGAAGCAACATAGCCTGTGTTTGAAGCACTTCAGCTGCCCTGCTCATTCAGCACTGCTCAGACTCTTCAAGTTCTGCAGCAAATGAGGATATGGTTACTTAAAAAAAAAAGTTGGGAAGGAAAGTCATTAAATTTTAAGCCTTTAAATGACCAGTCCCAACAACTGCTTTAACATTTTGCTTCAGAAAAGCGCTTAGGTATTGATAACAGTGAGGGGAATTGACAGTATTCGTTAATCACCCTCTTTTAGTTGTTCTGCGAACTGAAAAAAGTGAAAATATTTTTCAGTGCGTAGTCAGTTTCCATCAAAAACCTGAATCTGATTTTACTTTGTTTTCACTTTTGTTAAGTTTCTCACAGAAAATACCTCTTCCTTTTTTCTTAATCCATTCAGGGTCCCTACCCCTGCATAGAGGCTCACGTGCTTTGCATAATTATTTTTAAAGCCTTCTCCTGTCATAGCATGTCTGTCTCTTTACACTATATGTTACCTTTCTCTTCTTCTCCTAGTCCCTGTTGGCAGAAAGTCAGCTGTAGATAGTGAATACTGTAGGCAATACTGCCTGTTCCCTAGGAATCCCCTCCGTAGAGAAGAAGAAAACCAGCTACGCTCCCGTCTCTGAGAGCAGATCTATGCAATCTAGAAAGGGTTACCTGCTTCACTTGCAGGCAGAAGTGCCTCTCCATCGGTCCTCCAGTTGCTAAGCGGCTGTGTGCTTGCCAAAGCTGTATCAAAAACATTCCCTAAACACCAGAAGTGGAGGAAAAACTAGCACAACTCTCTGGTGCATTAGCTGCAACACTTACTTCGGAACCATTTTACTCAATATTTAATGCTAAGGTTCTTTTAGCAGCTTGTTCAATTACTGGATGAAAGAAAGAAAGGAAGGAAAAAAAAAATCACCAGCATAGGTACAATTAGCCAAGAGTTCCCATCACCACCACCATTCATCACCAGCCTGGAGAAATCAGGTCTTTTTATTCTCTCCCACTCATTCCACTCATGCTTAGTACTTCTATGTCAAATACAGCAGATTCAAAATGAGTGGTTTGGAAATACCTTTTTCTCAAGTAGCCCCATGATTAGAGTGCTGTTTTGAATGGTGGGAGCTCTCTTTTGCCTTAGCTAAGCTACATAACGAGCATTAAAGCAAGACTTTCGGGGAAGCAGGAGGAAAGCCTTGCTCTTTCCCTGCAGATTCTGGGAAAAAAAAAAAAAAGGTATAAAGAAAGGACTTTAAAATGTACTCTGGGAAAGGCTGTTGATCCCACTGCAAAGGAAGTACCAGGGGTCAGGCAGACTAATGGTGGTCATGGACAGTCTAAATCTTTTTCTTGTGGCCCAAACCCCTAATCCCAAGCCTGTTCTTTCAGAGGTAGGTTATTCATAGTCTCTAGCTTGCAGGTATGATCAAACCTACGGGTAACAAGCATTTCTGTGGCACCATACATAAGCATAACACCTTATTAACTCACGCTTTCCAAGAGCCTCCCCTGGAGAAATGTAAAAGCAGTAACTGTCACGGTCTCTCTGAGAGCAGCACAAACGTGTCCCCTTCCCAGCGAGATGTTTTGCTATTGCAGGCGACATCTCCTCAGATGCACTATGGAAAGGAGCAGCTGCCATTGTCACTGCGTATCATCTACCTTAAGAAATACTAGGGAACCACTGTCAGCATTAATCCTTCTCCTGACTGTCGTAACGTGTACAATGAGTCTTCTCCTTCAGCAATTTTTTCTACATATCTCTAATTTTTGCTGCACAAGCCATGTCTATGCAAGTAAGGCATCATATGGAAGACATGAACAGGCTCTGATTTATGCATATCATATCAGACATCCTTTCAGAGGATCCTTCTGGGTCAGCATGCTCCATTATTCTCCAAATGTCACAAAAAGGTATTAAAGTCAACAGACTGGAGAGCATGGATTAAGAAGCAGAGAAACACATAGATTTCAGAGAAGTTGTTGCAATCATGGTAAATACTGCACATCCGTGACTCCACTGGCCCTCTCTTTACCAGAAGTTGGGAAGTGTGCAAGCCCACTTACTTGGGATGGGAGCTGTGGATGCCACCTGCACATACTTTGCTGTTCCCACCTTGCTCACAACATTTTTGATGACTTTGAAGCCAGTGACAGCCTCAGCTCCAAGGTTACCAATGCAGCCTCTTCACCACCAGGCTCAGGATGAAGTTCACAACTGGCACACACCAACTTCACAGCTCCTCTCATTCCCCATTCTCTCTTTTTGCCTCTCCTGTGTCCCTCCCTCCTGGATGTCCCCACTGGGATGTCTGCACCTCCTGACCAATCCTGTTTGGGGCTGATTTAACTCACTGAAAAGTCCACCAGCAATAGAAAACAAACAGAAAAAAAACCAAAACAACAAAAAAGGGAAAATGCAGATATATTCTGCCTCAAGCTCACCCTCCAGAACTGTGCCCTGGGCAGCTCTGGGGTTCTCTCGCTCCATAGGTGGTAGCCCTTCTGTCCGTATGTGGCAGCTGCTGATTTCAGTTGTTTCTGATGGATATAGATTGCAATGTAGTTCCCTGTTTGTGCTTTCGTTTCTGCTGTCGCAGAGCATCGCTGCTCTCCCTCATTCCTCCACAAATCCTTACTCTCGACTACATCATTGTCTTAAGTCAATGCTTCCTTCTAGTTTTTGCAGTATTAAAAAAAAAGTTTTCCATACAAAAACATAAAGCAATGTTACAATGGAAGGCTTGTAGCAATACTTTACGGATTTATAGAATGAAATAGCTGTTGTGCTTCTAGGTTAAAATCCAGGATAGCTCTCACAATTTGGATTTCTGTGTGTTGCCACTGACCCATCCAAATTCTTGCCAGAAGGGGTTGAAAGCCACACTTAAAGGCATGTGTGGTGCAATTAAAAACATGCTGAGAGTCTACTGGGCACTGAAGACCAGGAGGCAGCATCCTCTTGCATCTCAGTGATGCTTAGTCCCTCCCCACACGCTGCAGGTCCCATCGCCTTCCACCACTGACCAGCTAGCCAGCAGCATGCCCCAGTCCGCAGTAGGAATGCTCACATTTATTTTATTTCCAGGCTTGTAATTGTTAACTGCTCTCACTAACTGATTAGATGCTGAGCAGTTCCAAAAATACCAGTCTGGGGGTGATAACTTTCTGTCATGTGAAATCTGACATCTCGAAAAAAAATGATGCTTGCACACATGCAGGCATTTCATAGCTTTTAAATATTAGTGCCAACAATTATTTCTTCTTTGCTTCTAACAATTCTTCTGAGTTATAATTATTTACAGGTCAGCCTGTTCAAAGATTTACTTTATTTTACTTTCAATATTTAGTTTTTAATTGTCACACCTTCTTTGTCAGAGCTTTAAACATGCTGCAGGTTCTAACTCACTGAGAAGGTATCAAGGGATTTGGTGCTGGTACCAAATTATGAAAATATGATTTTTGATGAACAGTCTTCTGATCAGGCTAATGGATATTTTTTTCCCCTATTAACAAGAAACCCCTAACACCTCCCTTACATGATGACACAAAACTGGGAGGGGTGGCTGACACACAAGAAGGCTGTGCCACCATACAGCAAGACCTGGACAGGCTGGAGAGTTGGGCAGAG
>JAOXJM010000033.1:4280789-4297193 GCA_026413425.1 Tringa solitaria | reverse complement strand
GCAGAGCACTGGAATAGGCTGCCCAGAGAGGTGGTGGAGTCTCCTTCTCTGGAGATATTAAAAATCTGCCTGGATGTGTTCCTGTGCAACCTGCTCTGGGTGGATCTGCTCTGGCAGGGGGGTTGGACTACATGATTTCTAGAGGCCCCTTCCAACCCCATATCATTCTGAGATTCTGAGACTCTATGTGAACTGCCTGTGTATGTCTAGATGACCATGACACAGTTTTTCAGTTACTTTTCCATTTTCAGGCATGCTAAATTTGCATTCACTTATTTCACAATAAACCTACTAGCAGCTGATTTTCCAGTATTAATCTAACAATTACACTAACTGATTGATAGTATATTACAGTACACCTATGTTAATGTAGGTCAACCAGCTCTGTCTCTGCTGAGAAGTCACGTTAGACCCATGGGTCTGTCCATGGAGAACAAACTTTATAATGTAAAAAAATATTTACTGCTAAAGTTTCATTCTGAATTGATAGGTGCTGAGAAAATAGCCATCAAGAGTGCCAGATCAAAATGTAGAAAGACTGAAAAGTGCTACCAGTGCTCTGGAAAAGCTCTGGAGGTGAAATGGGGAATTACTGTAGTTTTCAGGGTGAGTGGCTGAGAGCCAGTGGGATAGGTCCTCCTTCTCCCAGGAGCAAGAGTCTGCTGAATACAAGAAGTTCAGCGTTTCAACTTCACCACTCTCATATCCTCCTGGATATTAAAATATGGAGGGTTGGGTCTCCAGCCTTGACGGCAGGCCCACTCTTCCTGAAGGTCCATTAATCAGCCTCCAGGACTGAGGCTCTGTGCCAGTGAGAAACTATTATTTATAGGATGGAGACGTGTTTCAGGTGCATGGGGAGTCTGAGAGAGTGGATTAAGCTGTCCACAAAGACAGAGCGATTCTGAAGAATGAAGCAGCTTGTCAAGCAGTCTTTGGGTACTCAATGGTCCCTTCCAACTGTAAAAATTCAGTGAAATTCAGTGAAAGACTGCACAGTCCAGCTTTTAATAAGGTATCTGAATACAGATTAAAAGGGGGTTGCCTTTGCAAATACTGTCTTTCTTCTAGATTTCTTTACCACCACCATCATCTAGACAATGTGCTGCCCTTAAAACATGTACCAAAACTGCTCTCGGGGTTTGAAGCAACAAAGGTGAGGTATGCACAAAGAGTTTTTGATTAAAACAGGAAATAACATTGTTACATGGACATATAATTCAGTACTTCCTTGATGTTTTGTTTTTATTATAATAAAAAGGTAAATGTGATCTTTTCACAAATACTGAAAGAACAAAGTGTATAACCATATGCACTGACTGCAAATGCTGGATTTAAATATTCAATACAGCTGTACATGTGCAGAGCTGACAGAAAAATCCCCTGCTTTCTCTTCCTCCTCATTCAGCAAATCATTTGGAGAATTTTGAACATAAATTCAGAAAGTATTTTCATAAATAGAATATTTTAGCAGTTAAGACTGTGTTTTTAAGCAGTTCTGACTCTTCTCACATTCTCTTCCTGTGCCTTGGTGGAAATAAATCAAACTCTTAAGCTCCTGCAATAATCTCTGAGATAAAACAGATGGAAAAAAATAATGGGATAAGGTACCTTATGAGTAAGATTTGGCAACAGAAACCTAATGTCTTTCTTCTTTACCTAAATGTTTAGACTTGCAGCTGCCAAAACCAAAATAAAACTGTGAAGGTTTTTTAAAACACAGGGTACTTTTTATATGTAGCACATTTAATATATATATATAAAAACCCTCATCTAAATCTGCACAGGAAAAAAGTCTAAGAAGGAAAATACTACAATATTCTTCACTAGATTTCATAACGGACACCCAGAAAGAAAGAAGGCACTACGTACATACACAGATATCACAGTCCTTCGTATCTGCAGACAGAGACCCACCAGCCCCATGCAGGGGTTGTGAAGGGCAGATGATGCTGGGCAGTCTCTGAGATGCTCCCATCTGTGGTCAGGGCTGGGATGAACTTGTGGGGAATCCCTGAGGCCAGGGAAGACACACCATCTCCCTCCTGGATGGAGAAAAAAGTCAGAGAGGATTATGGTGGGAACAACTACATTGATCAGGTTTGGAGCTGCTTGAAAGGAGCATTGGAGCTGCACTAATTTTTACTACTTTTATTACCTTATTCTCCTTCCCATGTTCATCCCTTTCAAACCCCTTGTCTCTCCCACTCACACAGCTTGCCCTGTGTGCTCTTACCCCAGTGGCCCTTGTTTTGCTGTCTTAATAGCCCTTTGTGGTATTTACTGTACAATTTCCTTGATAATCCGCCATAGCAATCTGCTAACTCCCCATTTTATTATTTACAAGATTTGTCCATTTCTCACACTTTTATCTTGCTATTGCAGCCATAAAGCAGGGTTAGCCCGGACAGCATGACATGACTTTCTCTTTGATTTCTGGAAGGTTCAACAGTTTATTGTATTTCTATTTTGTTTGTGTAACTATGTGGCCAGGGTAGGCCATTTGCTGGGGCATTATTTGCTTTGGATATCAGTAGTATCTCACACTTCTGTCTAAAACTACACATTCAGGACACACCGTTTGTCCGTGTACCTTGACACAGCCACCGCTCATTCTTTGCTACCTATAGGCCTGTTTGATTTTTCACAAAAAGCCAAGCAATTTTGCCAAAGAAAAGCTGTTTTCTTGACATTCACTCTGTTGCAGTGTGGGCAAACGCAGCCCCTAAGCTGCCCCCAGAAGAACTTTGCTAATTGCAATTTTAGTTTTACAGGAGGCCCAATAACATGTCTGCAAGGACTTTTCCAGCAAAAAACCCAAGAAGAAATAGCTACAACTATGAAATTTCAGATTTAAATACATTAAAAATAACTTCCTTGACTGACACGGAATTATCCTCCCTCACTCAAAAAGCACATAATTTTTTGGATGTTTTCCTGAACCAGTTGATGAAAACTACTGAGAACACATCTTAAAAATTGTCCAGAATTGAGCTTTCATGCATTTGTATAACTCTAATGTGTAGTATGAACTTGCAGTGAAATTTATCAACTTGGTTCATTGCTCATTGTTTGAATGAAATAAGACTGAAAACCAGAAACATACATACCCAAGGATTCTTGTGTAACCTCAGACCTGTAAATTGAAATTCTTGCAGGAAGTGTAAAGATATGCAGCTAATACATTGAAAAAGATACATTTTAGGAAACCTATTTTGACTAAGAAGAGGGGAAAAAGAAACCAGAATTAGAGATTAGGGAAATAGAAGCCCATTTTGATACATAAGTAAGAATGTGTGCATATGTTTGTGCGTAGAGTCATGCAGCTTAAAAGCACACACAGCTTTGGGGGTTTTTGGTTACTTGGTTTTAATCTGTTCCAAGTCATGATCCTCAAATTGTGTTTTCCATAATTGGTTTTAGCTAAGCTATAATACACTGAATTTAGAAACCCTAAATCTTCTTCATCTTCTGTTGGTTTTTGGAGATGAATATTATAATAAACTTCTTATCATACTAGTAGCAACTGCAAGAATCAAGCTAAATATTTACTGTTAGGAAAAATGTAATGCTTTTATTTTTGAAGCAGAGCAGCTACAAAAACGCCTGTAAATGTTTGTCATTTTTATTTCAGTATTAATAACCAAGTTTTTATGACCTCATTCTAGAAACCCACGAGAATCTGGCTCTTCTTTTTATATTATGTTTGTGCCCTTTACATCATTTCCTACTTCTAATAACTAATGATGATAGGTAATTACTTAACAGATGGTAAAAGCTCTTTAATTGCTTTTAAGGACTACTGAGCTTAGCTGCATTTTGAACATTAAGTTCTGTGACTTTTCCTCTTCCTCAGCTTATTCCAAGCTTGTTCAGCCATCATTAAAGATTCAAGGATTTCTTTTTTTTCCTTCCTTTTTTTCTCTAGTACCACTGAAGGAGAGGTTTGTAACATGCTGCTTCCGACCATTGTTCTTTCAAATACATTTCTTTTGCAAGGCCATTCTCAACACTGAGAAAGCATCACCCTTCTCTTTTCTCCCTGGGTCTGATCAGCCGATGCAGCCCAGGGCATCTGACCGTTAGCTTCCAGAGATGCATCTCTCTCTCTTCCCTGTAGCAACAAACTATCAGATCATTAAGAGGAGGCTAGGGGGAAAAAAAGTCCAACCTCAAAGCTAAAAGTGGGCTGGTCTCATTAATGTCTTATGCTGCATTTACGTTATCTCCTGGGTAACACAGGCAGGAGAAATTTCCAAATCAGGGGGCAAAAATGAGGAAGGAAATTCATAGTTTAACACACACAGAGTTAGTGACCTTCTTTATACTTCCCTTGCAGTTTGAATAAATTGCATTTTAACCACAGTAAATGCTGGCCTAATTAGTCAAGGTACACTATATGCCACCAGCAGCCCTTCTGAATGCTTTTTGAGTTCTAATGATTGTTTGTCTGGGTTTGTATGTAAATGCATATAAGGAGCTGTGGTAAAAGATACAAAATTGACTGAAATAAATTTACTGCATCACAAATCGGCAAAGAGTATGCCTAGAAACAAATAATTCAGTTTTATGATTGCCGCTAAAATAAACTCTATGGCTCTTGCATTTCACATGAGACCATGAAATCTGAAATAATAAACAAATAAAGTCAGGACGATTTCTTCATATTTAGAATCAACAGTCCTCCTGGTATACAGCTAGGTTACAATTGATTAAGTTGTACATTTTTCATTTGATGGAAAGAGCTGCACACAGAATGCTGGATAGACCATACGTGAGTTCTGGTTAAGCGCGCCCAGTGGTGGGATTCATTATTAAAAATAAATGTTTATAACCGATCTGTTACTTGAAATAAAATAGGTACATGACATGAATGTAACAAAGGGATTGAGAGGTAGTGAAATGACAAGGGTTGTGAAACTTTTTTTTTGACGTGTGCAGTGTAAAGGTTCAGTTGTTGTTTGGGAGGAACTCCGAGTCAGCCCTGCATAGAGGGAGGCTGAATTCCTCCCTCCCTCCTGCCTTTTGCTGAGATATGGCCTTTTATCACTTTGTATGTTAGTGTGTATTTATACTAAGGTAGCTCTCCATGAGCACATGGGACTCAGTAGCATTGCCACCTCTTACCAAGTTTGGTCAGCGTTTTAATATTTCAGTAGTAGCTCCTGGTGTCATATGATACATTTATTCTCATAACTAAGAAAAGTATGGGTTGATATGCTTATTTTCCTCTGTATACATCTGAATTGCTGAGAGCACAGTTAACAACTTCCCATTTGTATGCGCGGAATCTGAATACCTCCTGTAACGTTGCAGTTTTAGTTTTGGTTGAGAAGAAAATGATAGTTATTTGCCCAATGAAAACCCAAATATGACCTCGACTTGTATTTTGTTCAATAATCTCTAGTATATTTAGTAAACCGCTGTTCTGAGCAGATTATGTTCTAACACAGAGTGAATGCTTATAATCATTGCCATAAAAAAATGGTCTCGCTAGGTATTAATTTTTGATGCACTAAGCACTTCTTTGCAATTCCATTGTCATCTGGCATCATTGTACCATAAATTTAGAGCATTGCCTGGAACGGCTCTGCGTTGTTTTGTAACGTGACTCCTTATGATTTAGCAAGTTTAAGCAGATAGAGCTGACTGTATAAGCCATTTGCATTTACTATTCTTCAGGAAGATAAGAGATACAATCTAAAAACTTTTAAAATAGAACTAAATTTGCTTGGCTTAATAAATTGTTATGAATAAGCAAAATCCCTGGTTATGTTACACTCTGAATTAGCCTGGATTTAACATGAGTTTGTAACCAATAGAGGAAAAAATGAACAAAAGACATCAAACCAATCGTAAGTCTCAGAAGGTGCCATATAAATCCAGAGACATTTTGCACCAGGGGAGATTTAGGATGGATATTAAGAAAGATTTCTTCACTGAAAGGGTTGTCAAACATTGGAACAGGCTTGCCCAGGAAAATGGTTGAATCACCATCCCTGTAGTTATTTAAAAGCCACGTAGACATGGTGCTGAGGGATGTGGTTTAGTGATCATTTTGGCAGTGCTACATTAAGGTTGGACTCAATGATCTTAAAGGCCCCTTCTAACCTACATGATTCTATGATGGAACAAGGAACAATCACAGTTTTGGGCAGACACTAGGAGATAATTATTATGCTCCATTTTGCACTGTTTTTCTTACATGCTACCTGCACTATGGATCCTGAGATGCCACACAGGTATCCCACATGAGAAGGACTCTGGGATTTGGCTCTTGTTTTCCTGAAGATGGATAAAACACTGCAGAGTACAACAGACCAGTGTGTGCGCTTACTGCAAACTTTCTGAAAAACGGTGTGCGTGGTTGTTTGGAAACAGAGGTAAAAATACAAGTTCAGCTAGAAGAATCAACTATTTCTACAGAGACAAAAAAATGTGCTTACAGACTCCCAGCTGGGTGCAGCTGAGGTCTGTGTTTCTCCCTGGCCTGCCAAACTGTTCTACTGGTCTTCTTCACCACCCTCTCGAAACACTCAGAAAAGCCTCCTAACGTGAAGGACTGTGTGGCAGAGATAGCTAAACTCTCCTCCATGTGGGCTAGCATCCATCCTTGGCTTTGGAGGGATGAGCCAAGCCTACATTCACAGCTCCAGGAAGGGCTCCTGCATGAAATGCAGGGGAGAGAGAGCAGGTGCCTCAAAACCTCTTCCAGGATGCTTTTTTTTTTTCCTTTTTCTTTTTATATTTTTCTTTAAGTTAAACTCAGAAAAAAATATTTATATATTAATATACTGGTGAAACAAGCAAAATCATATCACAAGACTTTGCATAAATAGTAGGTATATGTAACAGAGAGTATTTACTCTTGCAGACTGAAAAAAGAAATGGAGTTCCCCTTAAATGCCATATTTTACAAGCTGAAACAGGAAACCAATCCTTTTGCTATCTGAAAAAAAGGAAAAGTAGTATTGCTGGAAAAGCAAGCTCTTTCTTCAACAATGAGCTGTAATATGCTGTCTGTATTCTGAAAAGCTGACAGGAAACAATACATTTGTATCAAGATTTGTGTATTTTTTCTCTTTTTTTTTTGTTTTTTCCCCATGTTTTTTCAAGCCCTCCAAGATGCACTAAAAGCAAGCACTTTGCAGGAGGCTCCCTCAACCTTACAGAATTAAACCTGTGAATGGTCTATCACCTTAGTTACAGTACACGATTTCCATTCCCAGCAAGTGCACTAGGCTAATTCACAGCAAACCACAGACTTGCCATCATTCTGTGAGTGCCCAGTCGGAGCCATTTCTGAGACACAGCACAATCCTGAAGCATTTTAGGCATTCCATCCTTGATAAAAGCAAAATATATGTAGGAAGGGGAAACAAAGAACTACCTACAGTTTAATTAAGGGCTGAAAAGCCACAGGTGTCTTCTGATATTTGAACTAATCACAATACAAAATTTTCATTTGCTACATTTTTTTTAGACTTGCTGCAATTTCATGGCTCTAGCAGAAGGCATGAATGCATTTTCAAGGTTCTTAGCAAACAGGTTTCTTTCTGTCTTTATCATATTTATTTTGATTGAAACAATAATATTAGAACTGCTTCTATAGCCTCTGGGTACCCCAGCACACAGCTAGCACTACAGCAAAACTCCCTCAGTGCTAAAACAATCACATTAGCAGGATGTCTGTGAATTTATAATTGTAAAGAAAGTGTATTTTCAGAAAGTAAAATAAGTACATTGACATCATTAAGCTTGACAGTAGGTCAGTCTGGGAAAAGGACAAAAAATAAGTTGAAGAAAACATTAGTAAACAACATGTATTCACATCACCTGTTGTGCTAAAATTGTTTAAAGCACCACCAGAAGTCATCTCTGAGCCAATGGTCCTTATTCTAGAGAAGATAAGAGCAACATCAACACTTGACTGAAAGAGCCCCCACAGCATGCTCCAAGATCCTCTCCCCCCATCAGGCAACTGCTTGAAGCATACTTTTATTTGCTTTCTTCCTTCCACAGACATCTGGGAAAGGAGAGGAAAGGAGATCTCACCTTAACGAAGAGCTGTCTTGCACCTGGGATCTCTGGAGTCGGGGGCCCTCTGGCGTTTGCTGGTCGAGTAGTACCCACGGAGAGCAGGGGTAGTCCCTGGAGACCATCTGTATCTTGAGAAAGAAAAATCGAAACAAAATTCAGTACTCCTACAGATCCTGGAATGTTTATTCTGAGATTTCTAATGCAGATTGCATTTACTCTATGGAGATTTCTACTCAGAGCAGGTGTGCGTGGACCTAGTCGATCACTTCAAAAATTTAGTAGAGTCATCAGAAACAAGCTCAAGTGGTTTAACAGAGATTAGAGTATAAGAATGGCTGGTTTTCATTCTTTGATTGGAACCTAGTAAGTTCCCATGAAAAGAATAAGGCACCAAGCAGATCAAGAAAAGCTGGATAGAACCTACTAAGGTCCTGTTGACCACCTGTGAGTCAGTGTAAGGCAATAACACTCAGCATCAAGCTTCCATAAAACAGATGCTTGCAAAACCCATCCCACACTTTGCTCTTAGGCCACGAGGATACTTCATGTTCAGCATGTCCTGCCTTGGTACAGCTTGCAGCTGGTTACTTTTGTAAGGGGGATGGATATTTCTGCAGCTTGCTGGGGAAATAAGGAGAGGAGGGCAAAGGAGCATGCAGTGACCTGCTGGCTGTCAGAGCCAGGGTGTCTGGTAGCAAAAAGAGGCAAGAGTGTGGTCTTTCTGTTCTACTGACTAGTTCAATCTATAAGAAACTCTACAGGCATTATTCATAACATAATAGGTTTGCTTGCATAATTAACACTTCTGGGGAAAGGTATCTGTTTTGTAGAAGAGTACCAAGCAGTGCTGCCAAAGTGCTGTGGAAGTTTGCAAATCCAAGTGACTATTTTGAAAGCTCCAACAGAAGACTTGAAGTCTGTGAAGTAAACTTCATAACATTTACTCATCATCCCAATAATCCTCACAAGGTAGAAGCTGTGAATCTTCTGCCGGCTGGGAGCCTAGGGAGGAGTAAAAAAATGTTGGTAGTAGTATCTATGTTTCTTTTATATTCTTATACTACTTTTTTTAAAAAAAAAATTGCCTCCACTCTAGTGGAAGGAAAAATAATTAAAAAGAGGAAAAAATTAGATTAAATCAAAACTTGATTGTTAACTAGCAGCTGGGATTCTGACGGTCTGGTGCTTAAACCTACATGATGCTTTCAGGAGCTCTATAGTGCAACCACCATCTGTAATTCTAAAGCTAAAGAACAGCATTATTTGAAATAGATGATATGAAATAAAGATAACTCATGGTATTATGGGTTTACTTCCTTTTCTTTGTCTATTTAATTTCCTATGGGTGAAGTGACCAAAGAAAAGATAGAAACAGGTGGTTATTTCTTCTGGTTCTCTTACAGCTAAAATTTTAAACATTTTTAAAAAGTACAAAATTATTGTGGCTATGTGTCTATACCAACATCATTTTGACTACATACACCTGCATTTCTATTTAAGGAAGCAATCTTTTTTAATCTTGATGTGTGAAATAACAAGAATTTTTTAATGAAATGATAGTTTTATTTTTAAACATAGGGTTGCATGTAATATTATACCCCATAGTCTCAGTCTGTACAATTAATATTACCTATATGAAGAAAAGGGAATCCTGTTTTCACTGGCAATAACAAGTAATTTTATACCAGAATAATTTAGAATACATTTTGGAGAAAGGACTCAACTATAGACAAAAATTTCTTACTGTGGTAAAAGGTCTCTACGACCCCATGGCTGAAAAAGTACTTATCTTGGAAAAAGGGATCTGACAATTTTCTTTAAGTCTCAGTCATTACGAAGTATGGGTTTGGTTTTTTTTTAAACCTTGGAAATCCACCTTCTCCTCTAGCAGTTTGGGGATTCTTTATATTAAGTAAGGACAGATTTTTTCACTTATATAAAATGTTTGTGGAAAGAAAAATCCTGCTTAATGCTTCATAGAAGATCTTTGAGCAAAACTCCACAGAGTGACTCTATGTTGCTCTGAAAAATGGGAATGGAGCTCTGGTTACAGTTTACAGAGTCGGGCTCTGCTCTAGAAAGACACAATACGCAGATAAAGATTAATCTTATTAAGCTAAATCTCTTCGTTTTTGCCCTTACACTTCAGTATGTGTTGAATGTGATTTCAGGAAAGATTATGTCTGAGCTTTGTATTTTTAAAGAACTGAGAAAAACACATGTGCCACTTAAAACCTCTTTTTTTGGGATCTGGGAGTACGAACTGTGGCTGGTGCAGCAGTGCAAGCAGGGGAAGGGACACCAGGATACACCTCTGCTAACAGCTGAAGGAATTTAGACTTCCACGCTGCTGACAATAGTAATATTATTTGCCCCATTTAACAGTGTGTGCTCAATTTTCTTTGAGCAACACTACTGTTACTCGGCTGTCTCTAATGTTCGGTTTAGGAAAATGAACCGCTGTGTGGCTGACAAGTTTTGAATCAAATCACATATTACTATTTGGGGAAAACGATGGATAAAATTCTTCACTCATCTACTTAAAGTTCCTTTTCATCATTAAAAATGTATCTCACATAAACTGAATGCACCATATCATCTTGTAGATATGCAAGTAAAATTCACTTTTGGATTAAAATTACTTCTATTTAGATCACACACAGAAGCATGTAGATATCTATTTTAGTAGTTTTAGGATTTTAAAAGCAAGAGAGACCAGAATGAAGAGTGCAAAAATAATTATCTAAGTAGGTATGTATGCAATGCTTGTGCATTCTGTCTTAACTGGAGACAGGTAGACAAGACACGTGCTCTTTAACTTCTTTCCCAAGGGTGCCCTAGAGCTACCTGTGTTGCTTCTTAAAGACCTCATCAGTAAACCCAGCCTAAGTATCTTGCATTTCAATAATACTTCAAAGCCATTGTTTTGTTGGGGTAACCACCAATCTCACCGATCAACAGAGTTGATTTCCTTACCTTCTTGTCTCTGTTCATTGGCTGTACCTTTCTGTATACTTGCATTAAACTGGGACTTTGGGGATCTGGAGTTATATTTTAGTTCCAAGCGTGGGCAGGCTGCAACACAATAGGGTCTGGCACCACTTCAGACTTTTCAAAGCCTGAAATAGTAAATATCAATACATTATTAAATGACAGCTTTAAGATGATCCAGCAACAAGTATGTCATTTCATAATAGCCTACAATTATAATTGCCCTAAAACATTTCTATCCAAATAGAGTGCACCTTACATATCAGGAGAAAAACTGGTTCTTTTGGAGAGTGCAACAGTTTCCTTAGATAATACTCAGTGTGAGCTTCCAGCATTTTACAATGCTCTGAACTGAACTAGAACTCTGAAGATAATGGTTCGCCAGTGACCAGGCAGTGTGTTTCCCCTGGCTGCTAACAGAAATGTATGTCACAGAAATGTGTGTCACAAACATGTATCGGTGCAGAATGTTTCTTACTGTAGCACCACTTAGACACTTGGCAGAAAAGGAGAAAACTTTGAATCATAAACAAAAGAATTTAAATAATCATGATTAAGTTAAAGAAAAAGAAGTGCCTGCCAAAAACCACAAAATATTTCTACTGACCCAGGAATTTCAATAATAAGGTGTTCAGAATTGTTTTGCCAGAGGGCTATATTTCTCCCTTCAAGGAATTTTGATACATCAGCAGCCATATGCTTTAGTTTACTGGTTTATGCTGATTTCAGTGACATTTTACTTCTGACAAGAAAAATCTAAGTGATCTAAAAATCTATGTGATGTTTCAAAATGATCTTTCATTTCAAATGTGTAAGAAATATGCACAAATCTTTGGAAGAAAACAGATTTTGATTTTGTCAAAACTTCCCCAGGAATACAATTATGGATTGTAAATTTTGTACTACAGTAAAATAAAAGGAAGTCATGAGAAGAGAAGAATAAATTGTCACTGAATAAGGCTGAGGCTTGGTGTTATGGAAAACCTTCACTATTGTTAGTTAATTATTATTTTTTTCCACTGGTCAGGCAACATCATTACAGAATTTTCTTTTTTGGTCAGGATGTAGGGACCATGTGAGACCTGCATATCCTTGATTCCACCTAAGTGAAAGAGAATGGATTAGATGACCTCTAGCTAGACACAGCTTCCAGCTATAAACTTCTTCAGTTTTATGCTTTCCATAGTAAATAAATAGTATACGCTCCCTCATGGTAACAGGACATCCCTTCAAGTATGCTTGTGCCCTTTGAAAAAAAGGTAACATCTAGCAGAATGCTGAGGAGAATGTAAGAAAATTGTTTCTTAACTCAGATTCATCTTGATAAGAGTTAGTTACCTGATCCTTGTCGGAATTTTTGAAAATTAGACTACATACATGAATACCTTGAAAATCTGTCCCAAATTCTAGAGTTACTGGTTAAACAGACTAGCTTTATGGACTGGCTCCATGAAAACAATGGCGATTATAGAGTACTTTGAACTTTTTCTTTCATAGAAACTGGAAGTACTAAAATAGATGTGTTCAAATACAGGATCCTATCTTATGAATGAAATTAAGCTGTATTTACAAGAGTACAACATAAAATGGGGATTGCCATAAGAAAACATTTGGATAAATTCTGAAATAAGTAAATCTGCCTGGGATACAGGACTTCAAAATTATAGTGTAGGCATTGATAGTCTGTTTGTAAGTGAATATCGTGGCCATTTTATGAGTAAGAAGTCTCCAACTATGTTCCAATGAAAGATTCATAGAATTGAACTGATCCTTGTTTCTGATCCCTTTTTTAAACCTGTGGAGTCTTTCAGGTTATGGCTTCCAGCAAACCTGGTGCTGTTCTAAGCAACTTGATATCAATACTTTTGAGAATGAAAGAAAAAAGGGAAATTGTACTTTGATCCTGATTTATGAAATAACTTGCATTCTTTTTAATCCATAAAGAGTGCATTCTTTTTTTTTTCTTACAGAAAAAGCCAATTCTGACATTTTTTCAGGTATATCTTTTCCAATGAGATTCAGTTACTGCCATCTATTGATACATATTGTGAAGGGTCACTATGAAAGTGCAACTGTTCATTGTACCTTTTCTAAGAGCACTGTAAAATATCCAAGGTGAAAAAAGGACCAAAAGAATGTTTCTCCTTCCCAGCAGAAAGAAACAATGATTTTGAGAAGTAAGAAAATATAATTAGTAGTGTGAGTATGGGGTAAAAGCATCGTTGCTTTTACTTTAGAGGTAAATTTTCAAACAAGGGCAACATCCACCCATATATAGGGGTGAGCTGCCAATGAATGACTCATCTAAAAAACATATGTAAGATGTGTTGTTGTGTGATCCTCATTTGCTTGTATTTAGGTGAGTTGGCCAATGTTCAGCTCTTTAACAGCAGCCCAATCTCACTGGACATGCTCATTTCAAGGCCTTTGGAAAACAGCCTGCTTCCAACCATCTGTGGAAGGAATGCACTGACCTGAATTAACTAACTGAAGTCAAGGCAGCTTTATAAAGGAACAAGACCAAAGGAGGAGACACAATGAATCAGAGTAAGAAGCAAGTTGTTACTTTTAGCAAAGCCCTGACTACGCGGTAGGGACTGAACTGTGAACTTGAGGAAACTGCCACTGTGGCTGAGAAAAGCAGCTCAAGCGGAGCAACCTCACAGGAGTGGAGGAGAAAACAGGGAAAGGTCTGAGGTAGAATTTAGTAATTTCTTGTTATTGCATATCACAGCAAAATACTGCCATCCCTCAACACCTCTTTTAGTTTCTCTTCTGCTGAGCAGCAAAAGCAGTCATTATCTCCTCTATTCTAAGACCCAAGGTCTGACAGCTATATAATATACCTAAGGGCTTTTTGAATGTTACTGCTCTCCGTTTTGCAAATGAGTAACAAGGCTATTGCTAGGCTTTCATGAACATTTCTTCTCTCACTGCCTCTTTCATCTTCAGTTGATTGTACAAAAGTAAGAATTTTTCCCTTCTGAAAACAAGCTTAGCTTGTCCATACAGAAATCTGCTTTATTAATTTGTTTTCAGCTGAGATACAAAATATCTCCTGCATGCTTCCTGCATTTTGTCAACATCTTGCTAATTACTTAAATGATACAGTTTTCTTCTTTTTTTTTTTTAAATGAGACATATTGGGGCGAAGGAAAGTCTGTCTTCAGTTACTCATTTCATTTACTCAAATTACAGCTTTCCAATCCAATACTGCAGAAAAAGTGCTCCAGGGTAAATTTGGAAGTCTGTTTCATTATGATCCCTTAAGTATAATGCAATTAACTTCATGCCATGAATGACTAACAGTTTAGAAGCAATTATTTTATGACTAGGTGAATTTCTACCTCACAGCAAATATTTCTCACATTTTTGTGTGCCAGTCTTTTCAGCTGGTGCTAAGGAGATTAGATAGATTAAATAAGCATTTATGGTCATGAAAGGAAACCAAGAGCAACCTTGCTCTTTTTTGAGGAAGCTGGACCTGGGAAGTGGAGGACTTGGATTGGCTGCATGTCCTGCAGCACAAGCTGGAAGGTAATGCAGGCCTGAAGACTCACAGTATCCACAGAATCAGACCCTTGAGAGGTTGTTGGTCCTTCTTATCCATGGTCCATCCATCTCACAGGTGAATGTAGGGTGAGAGGCTAGTCATAGCTACCACCTGAGAGGTGAGGGCTAGAAAGGTGGAAGCACACATCATCATCGCAGTGTGGTTTAGCAGAGGAGGTAAACAGACACTGAGAAAATGGAAGGAAATTACCATTAACAAACCAGTTAATTGCTCTACTAGAGTGTGCTAAAATCCACAGATATCCTAACCAATACCAGGACTGTTACTTGGAGAATTGCAACTACATGCTCTCTACTAGGGACACACAAATCATGGACATCATCACCAAGTTTGGATATGTTTTACTTACGCTATTTCAGTACTTTGACAACACAGGTTGTCCAGAATTATCATTTTAGCCAGCACTTCCTGCTGCTTTCTCTGAACAGCTCAGTAGCAATTCCTGAGCTGCACCCACTAGTCCCTCCCCATTGAAAAACTCAGCATTCACATGGAAACCATAGATGGAACCATGCATCATTCCAAAAGTTTGTGGCTCACACTAAAACCACAAGAGCACCAATATGTGGAGCTCAGGGAGTGGTCCCGAGCCCAGGAATCAAGCCCTGAGGGTGCTTTCAGGTTCCTGACTTCTAGGTCAGAATGAAGATTATCAAGATGAGCCAGCGTTCAGCTCGTTGTCCTCAGACTCTCTGCCCGAGTTATGGCTTCCAAAACTCCGGGGTTCCCTTGTGTGAATTCAGAGCACTTCTGTTGTGAGAGCCTAGCTACAACAGAGAGCTTCCAGGACTGCCACAGTTTTCAGGTGAGCTGGTTTCCCAGTAACATGTTGAAAAAAACCAGAAAGATGGCCATCAGAAACTTAACTCTGATTTGACAATTTTTTAAAGAAATTATAGCTGAAACACATGTAAGTGATTCCTTCAGCCATATGAAGAGCATCTGCCCTTCTTCATTAGAACTGTGTAGTTTGCCATCTATTATTTGCCACACCACATGAAAAAGAGCAAAATAAGAAGTGCATTGCTAGTTGCTTCTCCACTAAAACATTATGCAAGAATAATAAGTCTTTTCAACTTGAAAAAGACTTTTCAAACTGAGCTTCACATTCCTGTTTTAAGGACTTTAAACTCAACAGAAACATGTGCCTACTCTATTTCCCTTTTAAAATGAAAGTTACACTAGTTACTATTGTAACAGCCTGCACATAATCTGCTGAGAATAAATACCCATGTAATGAGCCTGAAATGATATGGTAATTTCTTAATTCAAAATAATTACATGGCTATTTGTGCCCTCTAAAATAAGGTATTACTTATTCAGCCCAAACAAATTGCTATTTGCCCAGGTTTTGAACTCTGGTAAACAGTAGCACAGCAGTCATCTGAATACTGAATCCTGAAACAATTTCATGTTAGATGTTTACTTACACAGAAACAGAAACAAATATTTGTCAAGGCAACAAGCAGATTTTAGTACAACCAAGGCAAAAACAACAGAAAGCCCTTGAAAACAGGACTGAGAACACAGCCAAGGCAGAGTGCTACAAGGGCACCAGATGGCACAAAGTCACCTAGGTGCCCTCTAAAACATCTAACAAGCTTGAAAACGTTAGAGAAAAGAACAGAATTTGTTCAGTTTATTTTGGTTTGTCATTTGTGTTCAAGTTAACTGTCTATCTCCCTGTGTCACCTGAAGATACATATAGGAAAGCCACCACCAAGATGAAAACTGGAAGGAAGGAAGGAAGCAAGGACGGAAGGAAGGAAGGACGGCAGGAAGGCAGGAAGGACGGACGG
>JAOXJM010000033.1:4267233-4280689 GCA_026413425.1 Tringa solitaria | reverse complement strand
GGAAGGAAGGAAGGAAGGAAGGAAGGAAGGAAGGAAGGAAGGAAGGAAGGAGAGCAGACAGGCATTCAAGCCATTTATTCCAGCTAACTTTCCTCCAGGTCAATAAAACATTTTCCACTGGCTTTAATGGAGTCTGGAGAAGGCCTAGATTTCACAGAACTAATAAAAGATTTAAAAGTCACCTCATTCTAAGCAGTAGTAGGTGGCTTTCCATTAAATTGAATAATGCGTACTTCACAGAAGGCATGAATGTGCTCCATGTCCTGAGTGAACTACATGAGTGGACTAAATTGAGTGCACTACTTTTCATCTGTGATGATTAAATATTTGGGCCTGGAATGAAAATTAAATTCACACTTGCTTTTGTACTCCTGTATTGCACAGATACTCCTCATTCATTTCTCTTGTCATTTAAAGCTATTAAGTTGATTTTTATACCTTTGTTTGTATTTTTGGAGTTACTGAATTCATATAAAGCACTGGACCTATACACAAAATCTGTCATGCTATTTCCTGCTTCCAGGACAAAAAAAGGGGGGAATCAGCTTAAATTTGGTCCATCCCAATTAAGTACATCTTGGGTGAGAAATAAAGCTCTGTAATCAATTTTTCCACTTACAAGATAGGTAATCTGAAGAAGCAAGATTTTCAGAGGCTCATAGATTTCAGAAGATAAACAATATAGGCACTATTTTTGCAAAAGTTTTTGACTTACAACAGGGTGATCCAAAACATGTGATTAATTAAACAGAATCACTGCTTTGCATCCAGAGGCATCTCAGATCTGCTGTGAACAAAAGTCACCTGCTGTTCTAAACCTGTAAGAAAGAAACCAATTGCTTAGTTTCTGCTAATTTATATGCTAGAAAAGTAAAACCTTTGCATGACTTAAGTGCTAGCATTCATTTTTATGCAGAACTCTCAATTTTTGTTTCATCATTATGTATCTCTTAATCTATTTGTATATTATAGTTGGACTATTTCAATATTTTCACTTAGCATTCTTGAGGAGACAAATCAGCATTGTACTATTTGCTAGAGATGTTAAAAGTAAAGTTTTGAAAACGTGACCTTACAGAAAAATTGCAACTTTTTAAAGGACTGATAGAGCTAGTGTTAAAATCCCTCAACACTATGTTTTGCATTGTTTGAAAATAAGCTACATGTAACAGTATAACATAATAACACGTGCTATACAATTTAATTAGTTAAAGTTTTCCTAGAAACCACTTTTTTTTTTCTCTCTCTCATTATTTTTATTTCTTATAGTTCAGGAAGTAGATTACATCCTGTGAAAGGTTGTCTTCCCAGAAGCAGTTTTCTGGTTGTTTTATCTGAGGTTGCGTCAAGAGGCTTGAAGCGTCCTATGCATCTTTCCTGGGCCGAAGTGGTTTCAGGCTGCTTTGTGCTCTTTCATGCCAGGTTGATTTAATTCAACCTTGGTATTTGCTAAGATTGCCTTGCCATTCTGCATACCAGTATTTTTTTGGGTGTTCTTGATGCTAAATATCTTGCATATTTTCATTAGAACATTTCTGAGGCCCTAGCTAAGCTCTCCACAGTTTTCTACACAGATTTTTAAAGCACCACAAGAGATAAGCCAACAACAAGAAGAGGGTTTTGGCCCTTTCTTTAGTTCTCAGTTAACTTTATATTTTTTTATTTTGGCACAATGGTACCAAATACAGTAGCTTATGATGGCACAATAGTAAATAGTTCCGCAGTTGTGCCTTTTAAACAACAGAGAAAATTGCCTGTAATTTCTTTATTCCATCCCACATTTTTTACAGTAAAACTGATGAACATTTTAAACAACTTTGGGTATCTACAACGTGCTATTCCCTCTAGCTCTAGCAGGGCTCACCATTCACTGTTCAACATCCTGGTACCAGTAGCAGTGCATGCAGACACTGTTGCCCATCTTGAGTGATGATGTCCAGATTATTTTAAACAGATCAGTTAAAGCTTTGGCTTTTATTCTAATGTAAGTGTCATTATATCCACTTGAATAAATTTATTTATCCATCTCAATGATATTGCTTGTTTCAGCTTGTTTGGTTTTAATTCAAGCCTGAGCTTCCATAATAATTTATTCAAGATTATGACATTACATATTGTTGACTAATAGATTCATTTTGCTGAGTTTCCATTTATTACTGTCACTATTACAGCTTGATTTGAATTTTTGTAACCTGCCTATACTAGCATGAATCTAATTTCATTGATGTTTAACACTGATCCTGAGGGCTCCTCGTTGACTGTTTGTCACCTAAAGATCAAATACTTTTGCTGCTGACTTTTAAAATCAATTATAATCTCACAGGATTTGGCTGAGAGGATAACCCAAAGTGAAAGGCAGTGAGTGTTAAGAGTTTCCCAATGCATTAAATAAGATTGATTTTCTATGTGCAGAAACAAAAGGTCTGCTAAAGGGGAAAAAAAAAAACCAAAAAAAACCAACACAGTAAACTCCTGCAACCCAGAGTCAAGTCTTTTCTATGATACCTGGAAAACATGCATAAATCAATACTGCAGTTGCTGAATTTTAGGATCTGGTATAAAAGAGAATAACCTGATGAAGTGTTGGAGGGATACTCCTGCAAAACCTGTGCACAAGTCCTCTTAAATGTATCCTTTCATCTTCCTTTAAGCACTTCAATTTTTCCTGTGACATATTCTATCTTTGGTTCATTTATAAAAAAGAAGGAATCATAGAACAGCCCAGGTTGGGAGAGACCTCAAAAGATCATCTGGTCCAACCTTCATGGAAAAGGGAGCCTAGATGAGATTACCTGGCAGTCTACCCAATCTTGTCTTAAAAACTTCAGTAATGGTGACTCCACGACATCCCTGGGGAGGTTCTTCCAGTGATTGATCATTCTCACTGTAAAAAAATGAAATCTTTCCTAGTGCAACTTGTACTTGTTGCCATTTGTGGTCTCCATGTTGTTCCTTCTGAAGAGAGAACCGTCCTCCTTTGTAGCTACCCTTTACGCACTGCAAAACAGTCCCCTGAGGCTTCTCCAGGGCAAAAAGACCTAACTCCTTCAGTCTTTCCTCGTAGGGCATATTTTCCAGCTCTTTGATCATCTTCATATCCCTCCTTTGGATTCCTCTCCAGATTGTCCATGGTCTTATTTGAATTGTGGAAGCTAGAACTGGACACAGTACCCCGGATGCTGCCTGAAAAAAGCTGATTGGGATGATGACATCTCTCTGCTACTAAAAAAATAACACGAACAAACAAAAAAAAGAAATTAAATGAATTCCCATCCAGAAATTCCTTTGTTTAACTTAATGTTGAGAAAATATATTTTTAAAATCTACATATTATCATTTCCACAACAATATTCCTCTCTCTGCTTTCCAATGTTCATAGTTGCATTAATTGGATCTAAATTAAATCTCCAAGATCAACAAAAAAATTGAGGCAAACTGAACTAATGTGTTATGTGATTTTTCATCAGTAGACAAATGCCTTCTCTTTCACAGTCATGCCTTATCTATATAAATGACAAATACAGATAAATAGAATCCTCAAAAAAACCCAACCCAAAACCAAACCAAAAAACTAAAACAGTAACTTAATGGAACAAGCAAATGTTTTCTTGAAAATACTCTTTCACACTATGAGCAAAAATTCTTTAAATTCCCAGCAAGTACATATATGCTACACATTTTCAATTAGGTTGAAAAACATTTTAAGTTACTGAATTTGAAAATTGTTAGAGGAATTACTCACATATGGATAAGCAAGAGGGTCTCTAAAACTAGATTTCAAATAAACATATTTTAAAAGCTCTTTTTAATGGCATATGTGTGAATAATCACAGAAGACAGACATAAAAACGTGAGGTCTTTTATCTAGCAATTCTTAGTGATGAGTTGCTGCTATTTGATCAATAATAGGGAAGAAGCTGTGGGAAAGACAGAGCCAGAAAGTAGAAGCATGTGATGGAGAAGCAACTCTGGGGAAGATGGAAGAGCTGTAAATAGAAAACTTGTAGAAGTAGTTAAGGAGAAGACCAGATGGGCTGGCAGAAAAAGCTACTCAGAGAAGCCCAGGATAATATAATTGCTTAACTGGCTAGCATGTCTGAGCCAGGATCTGTAGGATTGCCCTTTACTTGTCTTTCCAGGCTGCAGATTGCTATAGGTATTGCTAACTTTCCACAGTTGAGAACCTCCCCATTAATGAGAAACAGTCATTACAGAAGCAATTCGACAACTCCTGAGAGACACAGAGTGTCCTTTTCAGATGCATATATTGATATACAATTCAATTTCATAACTATTGGGAAATAATTTTTCCTAAAAAAATATTTTTAGAAATATTTTCTTAATGTCAATTTTTTCTTTAGAAAATTGAGTCTTGGGTCTGTTTTTACGAAATTGGAACAATTTATTGTATTAAACAGGATAACACATTTCGCTTAAAAATCAATGATTGTCAACTGCATTTTCTTAGAATACTGCCTTCTGGGAATTCAGACATCTTTAGCACAAGTGAGCAAGAGCTTCAAGTTGCTGCAGATGATTTAGTCATGTAGTTCATTATCTAGCTACATGTATTTCAACTGCTTCACCCTGGGAGGAGTATTTCTCAGCCCCAAAGAAAAAATTTCAATCAAAAATGCCAAAACAAAATATGTCAACATTTCCAAATTAATGTTTTTTAAAATCTCCATGTTCTGAAGGCAGGTGTTAAAACTTCATTTTCTCTTGAAATAAAAGCACACACTGAACCATCCTTGGGGAGGAAAATGTGCAATTTCTTCTCATCAACTTGTTTCTACTCTTCGTTTTTAGGACACAGCCTAAATGATGGAGGCCCTTATCAGCGAGACAAGAGCACATCACAAAATGGTTAAAAAGAGATAATATGAGTTCCATGGTAAAAGCTAGTATGAAAGACATGAACCTAGGGAACCCTACCTGTGACATGAAAATTTTACTTGGGGTAGAATCCTTGTAATTGAAATCTAAACACAAATAAGCACAGATATAACGTAACTGTGCATGCACGTACAAGACACTAAAAGCAAAATCACAAACATGTCCTGTTATCAGAGCTCAGCATTAATTTATTTTCCAACTCCAGTCAATTTGTTATCACAAATGCCTTCAATTAAAATGTTTTATTTGATACAGGGTGAATTAAAACAATCTTTTTATCGTGATGATAGAGATGCACTTAGCAGAATATAAAATAGTGATTTAATGGGTACTTAATGGTCTGATGCTTTAAATGAACAAATCATAAATTAAAGCTTTCGCAGCCTTTTATGCTTTCCCATTTGGATCCTAAAAAAACAATTTGCATTCATTATGGAGGGCTGATATACAGTACCTTGCCTCCCAATGACATTCAGCTGTACCACAATATTTGCCCACGCAGTATGCTTGACACTGTGGACTTTTGAACAGCTTTTAGTTTAAGGTCTGGGTCACAATCCTTCCTTGCCAAAGGTGGACAGAATGATTTCAAACTTCTCTGGGCAACTTTGAATTTACTGTAACATCCAGATTCTGAGCAATTACTGGCAATAAATCCTTTTTCTTTTGTGTCTTCAGTTCAGTTCATGATTTCAAACCAAGCAGCAGGTGTGGATTTTCAAAACATCACATAAAAACTGAGCACAGAACCTTGATAAGTAAATGATAAGTTTGCATGGGCCAGTTTCTTTCACTGATACTATCTGACATTCCTTCCCAAAAATAATCCTTAAAATAAAAAGTAACTTCTTTTTTTTTTCCTAAATATTCTATCTGCATCTAAGAGGCCTGAAAGTGCTTTTCTGTATGTCTTTTGCATCTCAATAGTCACTGTACAGCACCCAGCTGTGTCAAACCATTCACGCCACAGAAAACAAACCAGAAAAAGTATTGAAAACCTCCAACCTATAGAAACCAAAGCAGCAATCTATGTAAATTCTTAAAGACAGCCATACCTATATTCTACAACAAATCCAATCTGTCCTTAGACTCTACTCCAATATCTGTCAGCTGGCAGTTTGTGTTCTGGTCCTTCTTGCCAGGGCAGGGAAGGCAACTTAGTGCTCCCCACTGCCCTCAGGCACAGCTAGATGGAAGTGAAGGTCCTTGGGAGGTTACTGAGAGAGTCTTATGTACTCACTTTAGAAAGGAAAAACAAAAGAAGGAAAAAACCAATAAATAAAAACAACAACAAAAAGCAAGGCAAATTTTCCTCCAACTTTCAGTCAAGATATTTATAAAATAAACAGTGTCTTGTGAAAGTGTGTAGGTTACAAACTCCTCAGGAGCTGCTACCAGATTGTGATACCTTAGTGCTTTAAAAGCAACAAAACCCAAAAGTCCACTGGTGTCACCCCAGCAGGTTCACACTGCTGTGCGCAGAGAGGATTAAGAGTGATGCTGCACTGGTATCTTACATAGGGGTGCCTTAAAAAAATTAGGGCATGAGGAAAGAGGGGTTTGTTTGGCTGGTTGGGTTTTTTTAACCTCTAATTATACCTGCTGTAATGCTCCCATGACCTTTTTTGCTTCAGAGTATTCTGTGCCCTAAGGGAATTAGAGTTGCCTTGTTGAAGTGCCATTTTATACACTGAAAAATACTGCTAGTTGAATCATATACATTAGTCAGGCACCTTTTCTTCTTGAGTCACTGTGTGTTTTCAATACCTCCGTAATTTGGCAATTGGAAAAAAAATGAAAATTACATAACACACATGCTCACACATATATTTATGTCAGTATTTAAAGATTGATTTTGGGTTAGAAATATTCTTTCTGATAAGAATAAATTATTTACTTAAGTAAAAATAATTTCTACAAAGAAATATTCAAAGCTTAAAAAAACCCAAGGTATTTTCTCTCAATATATTTTGAATTCTAAAATAGTATTTGGTTTTGGTTTTTTTTTTCCAAAATAAGTAATTCAGTGAATTCTACGAGCAAGGGAAAGAATTTTAATACTACTACTATAAATTTTTTTTCTAACAATTTCAATCAATTTCCTGGAATTTTTTTTTCACATCTGAATTCTTTCTGAACATTCTGTGTCATTATCTTTTTTTTTTTTTTACTACTACTATCTGCCAATGAGGCATTGCATTTTTGGATGATCTCAATGGTATCACATAAATGGGGACCGTCTATTCGTTGATCCATAATGTGGTGTGTTTGCATTTTTCCTTCTGTACTGCATCATTAGTGCCTACCTCATTTTTACAGGCACTGTCATCTCTAGGTCATTTCAGTAATTTCTGCCTTCTGTGCAGTTTCCTCCCATTAAGGATCTAGGTTTGCAATAATTCTCTCTTGAGCGATTAGTTTTGGAAGTACCATATTGCATTTCCTTTTGTTCTCTCTCTTATGTCCATTTTCAGCTCCTTCCATCTTGCAAGCCTAACAAGACTATATAATGACAATATTAGTATCTCAAATGATATCTGAGAGCTTACATCCTCCTATTTATTTATTGTGATAGCTACCATCAGTTAATGATTTCCCTCCAAGTATTACAGGCTGTTTTTTCAAAACTTAATTATATTTTTAAAAATCAATACAACTCTTTTCATATCATGTAAATTAATATGTGAACCTTCTGTCAAAAAAAATTGTTTATATACAGAAAAGAGATGTGAAACTAAGAAATGGGTGAAAGAATTTTAATCAGACTTCTCAATGTATTGTGTCTTTCCAAAATAGATTTCTATTTCATTACTAGGTATGATATAGTCAAATCTGCTCCGACTTTTTTATCTGCTTCAGGGTAAATATTCATTTTAATGAAACAAAAATCACCTTTGTAAGTTGTCATGAGATGCCCACTCTTCGTCCAGCTGCTTATGGGACTGTCACTATAGTATGTCCTGTAAATAAACGGGCAAACAAAAAGCATTCTTTGCTTTCCAGGAATAAAAAAAAATAAACACAGCATCTTCTGCATTCTGTAAATCTACCAAGATTGAAACTTGATTTAAAAAATAAACAAACAACCAACCCACAAAAAAACCCCCAACAACCTAACAGAAGTTGTAAGCCTTTTTTAGACCTTCAGAAGTCCATTTGCTTACACTCTTCGTATTTCTGTCATCTTTCAGGGATTTTGGGTTATTAAATGACTTGGTGTATGATACCTGCAAAGAATGGACCTAGAAATATTGCATGATAATCAAGTGCCCTCAACTTCCTTAATACAAATTCACTATAACACACTAAGTAGTCTATTGAATGTTTTAACTAACATGCATTTTTTTTTAATTTATCTATCATAAATACTGGAACAGACTTAATTAGAGATGTGACAGTCTGAATGTTAACACTTATCAGTCCTGTAATATTAGTTTTCCATAGAGCTTAACATACTTTTTATAATGAGAAAGGCTAACTGCCTTTTTTGTGGTTTGTACCTCCATTGCCAGACAGGTTTCCACATCACATCCATAAGGCGTGCTGCTTTATGCATGTAGCCCTTTCTTCTTCTGGTTATGCAGCCAAGCAAATATTTTATTAACCTTAAAAGACACCAACAGTTGCACTTTAATAGTGAGTTTCCTCCAGAGCTGCTGCTGTCTTCATGATTTCCTACTTCCCGTTTCCATCTACCTGCTCTGCCGTGAATCTCTTCTGTCTTTATCATTGCTCCTTGCCTCTGAGTTTGGGTTATCACAAGATCCAGGTAATAATGAAGACTTGTTTTGAAGCACTGTGCCATTTAAAAGAGGTTCAGGTTTTTTTGATATGTGGGTTTTATGCATGAAAGTATTATCACAACAAATGATCTTTAGGGCGAGTAGTGCCATGGTGACTAAGAAAAGTCAAAGTCCAGTTAACATGCAAACAGTGCCATTTATTGATTTACAAGACAATGACTTGAACACTCTCATTTATTCATTTTGCACATTATATATTACCCTGTTTTGAACAGTTTAAAAGGACAATTTTTATCTCTAAAGTTGTTTGTGAACTAACAGACAATCCCACTTAAGTAAGTCTTACCTTAACTTTAGACCAGGTTCTTTCCAAAATTAATGTGCATTGCGCTCCTGGCAAAATCCAACTTGTCAGACTTGATCTTGTTCCAGCATTGAGTTAGACCATGGCTGGGAAGTCCTCCCTGGTTCCAAAAGGCAGACACAAGGTGCAAAATCCTGGCTTTGGAAGTATTTTGGCAAGAAATCCTAGAAATCAAGAAAGTTTTGTGCAAGAAAGCTTTTCCAATTGAATCTTCAATACTACTGTTTAATTGCAAATTTTCTGCCAAAAGCTCTTTCACACAAATCCATTTGCACTTTCTGCTAGATATTGACCGAAACCAGGAACGAGAAATTTCAAGAAGGTTTCAGACACAAGAACAGTAAAAAAGCAATGAACACTTTCAAAACCGTCCAGGAAAAATTAATATAAGCATAAGGGAGAAACAGCAAAATTCTCTAATGTGAAATTCTGGCCAAGAGTTGTATAAACCACATTCTGGATTTGCAAGCAGGTATTGAACTGCAAATAACACTGACTGCATTTCAGCTCTTATTTAGCTACATGAAAAGAAAAAAAAGTTTATTCATGTTTTAATCCTTTATTTTGTCAATAGTCTATATTTCTGAGATATATGAGAAAATAATATAGTCCATCA
Organism: Tringa solitaria; assembly: GCA_026413425.1. Classification (NCBI taxonomy): domain Eukaryota; kingdom Metazoa; phylum Chordata; class Aves; order Charadriiformes; family Scolopacidae; genus Tringa; species Tringa solitaria. The sequence continues at coordinate 4,271,070 of JAOXJM010000033.1, read as the reverse complement.
AGATGTTATTTTGATATTTACAGTAACATCAAATCTCTGCTAATCAATGAAAAATATTTATCATCAGCGATGAAAATACTCATTGTTCAATGTATTGAAGACACGTCTTCAATATTATACCATAGATTATACCATAGTGGTGCATACATTATACTATTATAGATTTCTACAATACTAGGCAAATTTACAAACAAGATAATTTTACAGGGTATATTTAACATTTACTTCAACACTTATACTGTGGAATTTACATATTTCCTTAAATACAAAGCTTCAAGGAACTGCATGCACAGACATATCTAAGTATAAATACATATGTACCTAAACCATTGTTTTCTATTTTTACCTTGTTAATTTTTACAGTGTCAATTTTTACATTTTTATATTACCAATATTTTACATGTACAGCACAAAAGAGAACCAAGATGGTCTCTACTCCTCACTCCCTTACCTTTTTCACTCTCTAATAGTGACATAAAGCATCTAAGCATCATTCATGAATAATACATTGCTCCTATTGACAGAAGAACACACTTGGGTGGATTTCTTTCCCCTTGCCCTGGGACAACCAAATGCAAGTTTCACCAACAAAGTAAAACCACCCAACTCACTGACCTAGCTTGGAAAGACCAACTGGAGCTCCACTCTTACCCTCGCTTTACAAGGCCACCCTGGTAGCTCTACATCAGAAGCTTTACATTTGGTTAAGAAGGCTGATATAAAATCCTTACAATGTTCTGCTTTCGGTTCTGTTTTATATACAATATTATTATTTTCCAAGAGAAAACATTTGGGCAAACAATAACTTATAAAAAATATATGAAAGTCACCACTGTTAGTAAATATTAGCAAGGATCAATCCATGTATATACAAATGTCAATCATTTAAATTAACAGCCACTAAAACCAAAATGGTAATGATACAACTGTTCATAAGCAGACATGATAAAAATATCCAAAATATTCAGTGAGCATTTACAAACTATAAGAGCTGAAAAAACATGATTAGTACAAATATTCTTCACATACACTGAAAAGTCAATAAAGAAAATTACTCTTCAGAGTTTTGTACGTGTCTCAGTGTTTGAGAGGCTGTTCCTAAGCTTTATTTACTCACTTTTGTAAGATAAAAACAGAATCTGACATACATAAGGTATTTACAGCTTTTGACTGAAAAATTTTTGACACTGATTTTAAGATTAATTTTTAGGTCCTGGTTTTTAATAATTACTAGTCACATAACTTCTGTAAAAGAGGTTGTAGGGTTTTTTTTAATTGAGTATGTAGAAACTGAAGTATCTTTAAAAAAAATAATTATGTGGTCCATTATATTCCATTATTCAATTAGAGTGTGTTAGTCTGCTTTACTTTCACAACTCACTAAATAAGAGGCATGCATTTTATTTCAGTGCCTACTACATTTCCTCTTACTTCTGTGAAATGAACATAACAGAAAGAAAACATAACTTTTATTTCAAAAGTTAATGATTACTATTTAAATATGGAAAAATACAATTATTTAAAGTTATATTATCCTGCTCCTTTCTCTCTGTAAGGAGTAACTGAATTCAGAGACAGTGATAAAATAAGTTCAAGTCATCAACAATTATAATAGACAACTAAGGAAAGACCACTGTGCCCTGACTCCTTTTGGTGGAACAGATGAATCACATGAACTCATCTGGAGAAAAGAGGATGGCTTTTTCTGAGTAAGGATAAGCTCAGTTGCTTATCCACAAAGTTTTGTTATTGCCACTGTAGCTGTATTGTCAGAAATACAATTGTTCTATTACAGAACTCTAAAAATTTGCATTCAGAGCAAAAGAGAGAATACACAAAGCAACCAACAAGAGATGCACTAAACTGGATTTATTTTGGGAGTTACACAATAAGATCAAGTATTTGGGATCAGACTAAGTACCTTCTTCAGGAAGCCTGCGCAGTATGCCCTTCCATTTGTATCTGCAGCGTTATAAAGTGGCATCTGACAAGCATTATACTCCATTTTTCATAAATAATACTGATAGCTTCTTTCTTGAATGATTACTTCCCATGAACCTCGAGTAAATAAAAAGAATGAGACTTGTAGGAAAGTCACAACTGAAATTTTTCATGAGACATAAAACAAGTGCTTAGCAGTAAATAGATATATATAATAGAAGTTAGGGGAATATTTCTTCATTCATGAGATGCTGTGAGTCCTTGTACTTCACCAGAAGCTGCTGAAGCTCGGGAGGTCCACACCACTGGTGGTCATACCCACGAGCTCAGCAAGCACTTTACTGTTCAGCAATGCATGGACCTGCACATTTGACGGTAAGTCAGTGGTAAGTTGCGAAAAAAGGCTATAAATTTCCTTCCATGACTTTAGTAACCTGCCAGAGCTTTCATATATTAAATAGTCATAGAATCATCTAGGTTGAAAAAGACCTTTCAGATCATCTAGTCCAACTGTTAACCTAACACTGAGAAAATACATCATTAACCATATCACTAAGTACTACATCTACTATCTTCTAAATACCTCCAGGGACGATTATTCCACACTTCCCTGGGCAGCCTGTTCCAATGTTTAATAACCCTTTCAGCATAAAAGTTTTTCCTAATATCCAATCTAAACCTCCCCCAGGGCAACTTCTTGTGGCCATTTCCTCTTGTTCTATTGCTTATTACTTCGGAGAAGAAACTGACCCCTGCCTCTCTATAACCTCCTTTCAGGTAGTTGTAGGCAGCAATAAGGTCTCCCCTCAGCCTCCTTTTCTCCAGACTAAATGACCCCAGCTCCCTCAGCCTCTCCTCATAAGACTTGTGCTCCAGACCCCTCACCAGCCTTGTTGCCCTTCTCTGGGCATGCTCCAGCATCTCAATGTCTTTTTGGTGGTAGGGGGCCCAAAACTGGACACAGTACTTAAGGTGGGGCCTCACCAGTGCCAAGTAACAGGTGGACAATCATTTCGCTAGTCCTTCTGGCCACACTGTTCCTGACACAGGCCCGGATGCTGTTGGCGGCCTTGGCCACCTGGGCACACTGCTGACTCATATTCAGCCAGCAGTCAACCAACACCCCCAGGTCCTTTTCTGCCAGGCAGCTCTCCAGCCACTCTGCCCCAGGACTGTAGTGCTGCCTGGGGTTGTTGTGACCCAGGTGCAGGACCTGGCATTTAGCCTTGTTGAACCCTGTACCATTGGACTTGGCCCATCAATCCAGCATGTCCAAATCTCTCTGTAGAGCCTTTCTACCCTCAAGCAGGTCGACACTCCCACCTCACTCAGTGAGTCATCTGCAAATTTACCGAGGGTGCACTCAATCCCCTCGTCCAGATCATTGATAAAGATATTAAACAGAACTGGGTCAAATACCAAGCCCTGGGGAACACCACTTTTGAGCGGCCACCAACTGGATTTAACTCTGTTTACCACCAGTCTCTGGGCCCAGCCCTCCAGCCAGTCTTTTACCCAGCGAAGAGTACTCCTGTCAAAGCCACAGGCAGCCAGTTCTCCAGGAAAATGTTGTGGGAAACCCTATCAAAGGCTTTATTAAAGTCCAGGTAAACAACATCCACAATGTCAATCATGATCACCTACTTTCAAGTCTCTTTTTTACCCTATGGATTCCTAAGTTTAACGAGGATCCTCTAATCAGATATCAAAGACTGACTCACAAATCTTCTTGTCCTAGAGGAAGAAAACAATCAAATATCATGTTTTCCTTCTCATTATATTTCACCTTTGGTTGAAAATAATTTTGCCATTCCTATCTTTGAAGATAGTAACAAAACTCCATTAAAAAAAAAAATTCCAAAGAAGAGTTATTAAATGTAGATTTTTAAAAATGTT
>JAOXJM010000033.1:4252331-4262370 GCA_026413425.1 Tringa solitaria | reverse complement strand
CTTATCATATGAAACAAATAAAAAATAAAAAGTGGGAGGGGGAATATGGAGAATAATTCAAATGCAGCCTTTTGGAAGGTAATAGATGTTGTTAGAACTGTCAGCTACAAACCAGTAGAAAGACAGATGTACTTGAATTGTCTTGTCCAATAAAGATCCCAAATGTCACTCAAAATGATCAGACTATTTATTACAGAATTTGTAATGGAAACATGAAAGAAGGCATGGAACGACACAACAGAGACAGATGGACTGTTTGTTACATATGTCATTTGATATCAATCAGTGACTAGAATTTATTAACACAGTTGCTGCTTTAATGTATTGAAAGAGCTCAAAAACATTGAAAGCACTCGATGGTAGGTGATAATTAAAATGCAAGACACATGGCTTCAAAAACCATAATAGTCTCCTGATAATATCTAGCATAATTTATTTATTAAAAAAAAAAATAGACCTTACTCAGTTTTTGAAGGATTGACGTTGTTTCACTACCATTATCCCCACTGGAAGATGAACTGAACATTGGCGTTATATTGATAATACCATTTTCAGCTTTTTCTCACCTAACTCTGCATGTTCCCTTAACTTTTAAGCAAGCTTCTTGGAGGAAGAAGATACCTAATGGAAGCAGGACAGAAGGACTGCCAGCAGTATGGAAGAGGAGAGCCCTTAGGGAAGAAACACCAAGCTGCTGGAGATATCCAAGCTATCATGGCTTTTCCCAGGCACTAGCTACCACGTTTTTATCTCTCCATTTGTGTAGCCTACAAGTTATTTATCAAAGCAACTCTAATTCAGCAGCACTGTGTATTATATTTATATATAATGCTTGTCAGAAAAAATCCCCAAACAATATTTATTATACTGAAAAAGACTGGCGACCTTATCTCATTCCCTGCATTGACACAGCCCTTCAATTAATTTAGAGCTGCCACCTACAGTGAGCACTTCTTTTTGGCATTTCCAGAGAGTTATCTGTAAGCTATTTGTGTAAAAGTACGTTCATAGAAAAAAAATAATAGGAAAAGCATTAAGAAAAAATAACACAATGACCTGACTGAATACATTTAATTTCTAGGCTATTCTGAAGTATGGAAATCTAAATATGAGTGTCCATTTTTACCATAAATGATTCACAGATGATATATTTTTGTAACCATTCAAATTACTATGAAAATCCCATTTAGCAATTGAAGCAGAGCCAAAATTCCCCTGAAAAGCTCATATTTTCAGAAAAGCCCAGTGGCAGAAATTCCAATTTTTTTAGTAGTGAATCCAAAGATAGTTTGATGTCCAAAGGTAATTCCCCTATATGGCTTTGCAATGCCTAGCTCTATTCACTAGGTTAGACCCACGTTTTAAGATTCAATTTATTCCTGGTTCATATTTATGTCAGTCTTCTGTTTTCCCAGGTACAACAGTCATAAACATCATGAATATACTACAATTATGAAATTAATTGCATAAATAACTAACGACATAAATATCATTCACTTTCACTTTGGGGTCGCACTAGCATTATCTTAACATTAAACTGAGTATGTTTTTTGACAACACAGAGAGAATATTGTGTGGAAAAAAAAGAGGCCTTTTTTCACCCAGCTTCTTCCCCTCGTATTCATAGCCTTCTAATGAATCTTTTCAGCAATGTCTATATACCAATACTCTTAAAAACTGAAAAGCAAAAACCAGGTAATTTCAAACACGTGTTCCAGTGGGATGCTTGAGAAAGAAAAATTTAAAACCTTTGTAATTTTCCAGGAGAAAGTATTTTTGTTATCGTACTGATGCTGTCAGAACATCTAATTTTTGCCATCTCTGTAAAATCATTTAATCAGCTGACTTGTGTACACAACCACATCTGCCTGACAGACAGACTAACCTGATGCATATCTTCGAAAAGTCTGAGTGTGTGTGAGGAGTTATGGTCACACATATATACATAGAAATCTTCACATAAACTGAGGATCTGGCCTTTTTTTTTCAGGCCCAGTTGCTTAGCAACTCATGGAAAGTGGTCTTTTTAGAAAATTTTTAGAAAATAAGGCCTAGTTGTTTAACAACAGAGTTTTAAGGTTTTAAGTTGTGGGTTTTTTTAATAGCTGAGACTCAGTAAGGTAAATCTTCAGGAGAAAATCCTACTCCCGCTGAAGATAGGTAGGCTGTTGCCTTTCCTGTTTCTTTTTGTTTTAAAGCCAATATTGATCACGATCTACTGCTGTTTCCCTGCCTCTCCTCAGCTCTTCCCCCGAATGCACTCACGGCCTTCAATTACGCCTTCTCTGAAAACGATCCTTTCATGAGTAGTTATGAGAAATGACAAATGACGTTCATAATATGCCATGTCACTGAAGCACTAATCAAATTAGACTTACTACCTTTGCAATCACAAGTGGGTCTTCATGTTTTATATCCGAACACAATTTGAGTCAAGTTAGCTTGCCAGAACATTGCTCCTATCCTCATAAAAGTATATGACAGCTATAACAAGCATTTGGGGAGCAGGCAGGTGCAGCGCAATACAGCCATGGGAAGTCTAATGAAAATATACACCAGACTGTTTTCCTCACTAAAAGCTGTATTTCTATTAGCAATTCAGGAAAATATCAATGGCAATCAATTAAGAGTGATTTGGATAAGATATTCTGCAGGTGTATTAGATTAATTATGATCATGTTAGTTTACCGATGTGCTAATTCTGTGTATTTATTTAGACAGCATAGTATGGGTTGCTTCTAGCATGAATGTCTAGGTTATATTTCCTACTGTGTGGAATGAGAAAGAAAAAATGCTACAAAAATTTGTTTTTCCTAATGAAAAAGGCTTGTGCTCTAGTGCTTACAAATTGCGATTCAAAAACCAGGAATGAAAGTAGTGTGAGATATACATCATTTACTGCTTGATTAAAACACTTAAATAAGTCCTGAAGCATTAAGAATAATAAGTAGGTTCTCAGTGCATGATTTCTGATCCAATTATTTTTTAAGAAGCCCTAGAAAAATAACTAAATATTATCACCTTTGCCCCAAAATCACTGCAGTAATACAGCAAATGAATAATTCAGGCAAATAGTATTAGGAATTAAATTATAACTGTCCCATGAGACTACACTATCATGCCTCACTTAATAAACCGATATAAAAAAATAAATTTCACAACTGTCTCACCAGGTAGACATTTTGCAATACAGTGTTAGATGTAGGGATAAATGTGTTAATATAGGACTAAAATATTTGAAACTCTTTGAACACAAAATTTATTATGGCTTGTAATTGACATTTGCACTGTGCCATCTGAAAGAACATTTTATAAATTTCAGTGTTTTTGTAAACATAAAAAAATTTTAGCCTCAGTCTGTTAGATATCATTTCCCGTTGCATTTCACCTTTATGGTTGCTGTTTTAGAGTAGTGCCAAGTTGGATCTGATACAAAGAACCCTAACAGATTCCTCATTTCCATATTTTGGTTAATTTAGCTGTCTTCAGCTCAAGGAAATGTTTTGGTTTAAATTATGTGACATTACTCTATACTGCATATAGCATGCCGCATTCCAGTTTTGTTACATATTTTCACCAAAGAGAATGGAGAAAAAAAAGGCAAATATTCTGAGCAAAATTAATATTCTCAGAATCATACAAGTTTTAATAATATGGATCCACTGAAATATAGAAGAGTTAAGGAAAATCAATTTCATCCATAGCCAAGGGGATAGAGTAGAGACCGTACCAGTGAAAAGACTCACCATCTGAAGTTAAACCTGAGCTGGGCAAGTGCCAGGGACCTCTAGATTTCTTCTTTCACTTGCCTTTTGCACAGAACAGTAATCTGAAGAGAGAAGGCAGGCTTAGAAAAAGTCAGCTACACCAGTTGGGTCAGGCAGATACTCAGTTGTAACTAGATCCTGCCTTACAGCTGGTTTAGTCACACAGGTATAACAAGACAAGGAAACAGGCCCTTGGAGCCAAAATAGCACATATGCTTTTATTAGAGGGCAAAAAAGAATAAAACTTCATGTGAAAAATTCCATAAAACAATGCTATCACCATACCACTTTGTTTTGTAACAAATATCTTATTCAACTCCTAATTTTACAGGTAAATTGAAATTAATCCTCACTGCAAAAAAAAAAAAAAACATTCACTACCTTTTCTCTTTACAGACTTGTTCCTTTTTTGCTCCTTCACAAACAATAAATATGTGGGTATTAGATCCATGTAGAAGAGATCAAAATAAGGCCCACTGTATTCCTCCAATCTCACCTGGAAAAGTTACAAGAGCTGGATACAGAATGGCTGAACAAATTTCAATGATGGGAAAAAAACACGTTACCTGTTCTTTGTACTGCTATTACTAAAATTTACTGTTCTGTGATAGTTTAAAAATGAAAGTATCAGCTCAGAGCAAGGACATCAGACTTTAAAAATGCAAAGTAATCTTCAATAGAATTAAAAACTGTAATTAAATAAAGCCACTCAGTGATCTACACTCTGCCCCTCAGTGATCTTTTGGAAATGTGCCAAGTTATGGTTCAGTTTTTCCATTTAGAAACTGTTATAAACTTCCTTAGCTTACACATTTAAAAAACAGATGACCTGCAGTTTCAAAACCCCAACTGGTTTCAAAATCTTCCTAGAAACTGGTGTGATAGCCTACAAAGACTTCATCTGAAGCACTGAGTAGCAGAAATTCAGCTTATGACATTCTTCAGCAGGTCACTGAGGTCATCGTTTAGGCATCAGTTGTTTCACACCTTATATCTCTGCATTATTTCCTGTGTTGTCATTACAATATGTAAATTTTTAGAATCCAATCACACAAAAAGGCTCCCTTAACTTCTAAATACAACAAGATTAAGAGACCTACCAGAGAAGGAAGTAAAATCTCTAAGTGATTCTTCCATCTTTTGGCAATCCCAAACACCCAGAATTAGCAGCAGGACCTCCAGAAATCATATTCAGGGAATGCAAAACCATTTCTGTCTCTCAGAACCAATGCTGGCCCTTCCAAGCCTTTTTCTGCATTCACAAGGACTAGAGCTTCCCATTAAGATATCAAAAAACAAAGCATGATGTCTGTCACATCCACCGTCTGCCAATGCTTAGCTTTTTAAATATTATTGTGAGAAAAGGTTGCATCCCCGCCTATTTCAGGCATAGATGAACTGAGAAGCAACAGGAGCAACAACTGGCCTGCCAGGTAACAACTGATGTAGGCTAGTGCCTGCTCTGCACCAAGCACTTCCACATTGCATGTGATTTTGACACATGCATCACTTTATTAGATCATACATCACTAATGAATTATCCAGTAAGATATAAAACAAACTTAATACAAATACGTTTTCTAACCATTTCACAGACCTGCTCAAAAAAAAAACCTGAATGAAGCATTTGCAAATGAAATAATTACAAATGAAATTAAATATTTACAAATTGCCAATACATTTTCCCATTTCTCACCTTAAATAAATGAATCTTTAAAGATGACAATTTTCTCACTTTAGACCATGATTTCCCGGAAAAGAAGGCCTATGTCAAACAGATACAGCCTACATAGATACTTTAAATTTAACGCTGATGATGTTAAACAACTGAAATTCTGAACATCAAACCACATGAATAGATGCTGTTCCCATTATTTCTTTCAGCTACTTTGTAGAAACAACACGGTGAACTGACAAAATTTACAGATGACCCAAATTTTTTCAGGTAGCTCAAGAATGCAAAAGATTTTGAATAAATCCGTAGTGATTTAACAAGCAGAAAACATGAGCATATGAACAATCAAAGAATATGAGCATTTCATAGGAGCCACTGCATATGAAGAATCAATAACCAATTACTGAAGTTAACCCTCTGAATTTAGAAGCAAATAAAAATATCAACTCAGAAAAAAATGAAGACTATAAAGCCTAACATTATTTTATAGGTAAAAAAGATTAGCCACTCTGCTGAGAAAAAACCAGCTGTACCCAGAAATTGTTTCATAAACCAATGCATTTACCATTTAGTTATTTTAGTCCCCAAATTCCATTTATTTATGTCAACTTTTAACAGTGGAACTCTAAACTTGTGCTGGCTGATTATAAACAATCTATAATATCTGATTCCAGACATGGTTTATTTCTATCATCATGGCAGTTTTTTGAATACCAGTTCATGTCTAGAGGTTTTTTTAGTTTGGTTGTTTGTTGTTGTTTTTTTTACATCAAAACTAGAATCAAATTAGTGGCTGTTTTAGTTTACTCATTGTGTTCCCTGGCTCCATTTTCTTATTAGAGATGTCAACTACTATTTCAACACTTGTCAGATAAATGGCAACCTCTTGGGAAAATATATGCAAATCTCTATATATTTGAGGTCAACAAAGCACCAGCAAGATGAAAAGTTGTAAAGAGGTTTCACAGTTCCCACTCTTCTGGTGTTTCACCCAATATGACATTAAAAAATAAAAATTAACATCATTCAAAAGTATCTGTTTTTTGCAAAACCAAAAGGTTTTCATGTGATTCTTTCATAATAATTAAAGTTGTACTTGATGTTTCCCAAAGAGCAGGGCTTCACATGAGGGTGGCTAAAAAAGACTGCCACCTTTTCAATTCCTTCAGGTAGAAAGGGCTTCATCACGTCTTCTAACGTCTGATTTCCAGTGCCACATGCTCCACGTTCTGCATGCTAAACACAGCAATATATATCATCTTAGCTGATCTGCTCTTCGAGAGGAACAGAAATCCCCCGGGGTCTGCACATGTTTCCTTTCTTCCCCTTGTTGGAGGGATGCAAATTGATATGAGCTGGGCTTGAAAACACCCAAACTAGGCTTAAAAGGTTGTCCCTGAATACAGCAGGACAAGCTGTCACAAAACAGTTGCACACTCCTACACCAGGCCATAGGGCCATAGGGCCTGCAAGTTTTCAAAGAATTTGCTTTCTTTTGTTTTGCTTTTTTATTGATGGAAATCAGTAAGCACTGGCAAAAAGCTGCAGCAGCATGGCTGGTGTGCAGACACTGGTATCAACTAGCATAGCCAAATTATTTCTGCTAGTAAGTGATTTCTATAAGCAGGCAACCTACATAGTAGGCATGAGTACATTACAGAACGCAGCATCTGTATCATCTTCCCCACTTAGATATGTTCCAGTTTATTTAAATAGCATGGCTAGAAATTTACCATCCTGTTGAAGATCAAATGCTGGTGATGAGAACGAACAAGTGAGGGGCAAAGCTGAAGATTGCCTGGTACATCCCCTATGCCCAAGTCATTCTGCTGACAAACTGACTGAAGGTAAAGAGACTGCAGTTCCTTTGCTCACTCTGTCCCCAGTAAAGGCACAGGCATGTATGAAAGGGAGCAATTTTTCATGCTGTCAGAAGAACTGAAGTGGAACTGGTCTTCAAGAGCCGACAACTAAACAAAGGCTCGCAAGCTGTAATTATTTTTCTGATGTATTAAAACTGTTTCTTAGTCTTTGTTCAAATTTTATGTGTGTCAGCAATGCACTTCATAATCAATTACTGGCCTGAAACCTCCATTTTGGCTTGCACTGCTATTTTTCTGAACCTGAACTACAGCCACTTACGTTCATGGAAGAGTTTCGCTTGCTCTTGGAGCGCCCTTGTGGCCTGGTGCCAGGAGCTCTGGAACCTGAGACAGGCTCTTAGCAGATCCTCCCTTGAGTTCCGACCTTGTTGTGTGCCACTAAAACCACCTACTCTACAAGACATCCTTGCTATGGCACACCTCACCTATCCCCAGTAGATCCTTTGTATTTCCAAGATAACTTCAAAGATGAGACTGGCTAGTTAAAGTAATTGACAAATTTCAACATTTGACAGATTAATTAAAAAAATTATGATTGATAAATTTATTCTGAGTAAAACTGAACGTTATTCCTAAGGTTTGTGAGGTGCTCTAGGTGTCTAGAGTAAGCATCTAGCCCCAACTTCCACATTTGGCCATTGATCTTAGCACCCATTGTGCTCAAGTCAGCATTTGACAGCCTCTGGCACACACTTCCTATCTTAAAGCAATACAGTGTGCTAGCAAAGTCCAATCTCATGCTTTAAAGGTTGTGAACCAAGAGGTAACCAAGTACCAAGACGAAAAAAATAGTCTGCTAGGCTTCCCAGTCTTGCAACCTTCTCAGAATTCCTAAAATAAGAAAAAATGCCATGTGGATCCGCTAAGGTGAGAGAGAGATACTTAGAAATAGATATTTAGGAGTTGTTTCTGGATGAAATTTCCAAGAAGGTTTGTTTTTTTTTTTCTTAATTTTGGTTTCCAAAAGCAGAATAAATGGGCTGTTGCAATAACTCCCGGTAGCGCTGTCAATCTTTTCTGTAACTTAAGTAAACTGGGAAATAGTGAGGTAGTTTGTCATTACTCTCCTCTTTTGCAGCAGGTGAACCCTACTCAAGAGTTCGCTGCCAGCACCATTCTGGCTGCTCCTGTGCTGAGGGGAAAGGAACAGCACGGCAGCAGGTCAGCACAGCTAAGACTGTGACGAGAGACTTTTCTGCCCCACACGCTGTGTTTGAACACCAGAAGTAAATCTGTGCATACCTTGGGGGTTGCTTGTCTCTACGCGGGGATTTCCTTTCATGGGAAAGAAGAACAGCTGGAAGTATTAAAGACAAGGGAGAATATATAAAGTCTTTACCAGCAAACTGGGCTGAAGAATGAAAGAGCTGTATAATTCAGCAGATGTGATGTTTCCTCCAAGCAAAGTCAGCAATTCCTTGGAGAGCAGGTGTAGGCAGCTTTCCTTCCCTAGAGTCACCAAAGCAATGAAAGAATATCAGTATACCAAAGAAAGAACAGCTGATTTACAGTGCCTGCTTTAATTCTCTTTCCTAGCTTGAATGACCATATTTTTGCCTAAAAGCATCAGCATTATGACGCTGAATATCCCAGGTTTGTTTGTTGTTTTTTTTTTACACACGCACACACCCCTTTTTTTTCCCTGTTTTCTTTTTTCCCTTTTTTAAAACAAAGAAAATGTCCCCTGAAGATTTAACAAGAAATTTCAATATTGTTAACATCTAAATTTGTAGCTGAAAAAACTATTGGAATCTGGTAATAAAAAAATGGCACGTGTTATGTATTTCCTCCCTTTTTTTTGGCTAGTGTGTACTAACAACTCCATTGAAATGAGCAGAACACGTGGTAGCTGACAGGATCAGAATGAGATTTCAGATACTGTGTACAGTAATTCACTGTGGTGAACTACTGAAATTTTCCTATTTGCTTTTATTTATTTTCCTCAGAAAATATCTGTGACTAAAAAAAACAATTAAAGAAAAAGATTTTAAAGTCTTCTACTGAGATGTCAAGAATACAACCTTTATTTTCAGTACAGCTATATCAGTCATTCAGATAGTGTGATAATGGTCTTGATAGATACATGTGCTTACCAAAAAGCAAATCAGTGATATGACATATGGCAAATAGCTAATGTGAAAATATATTGAACAATTTTTAAATTTTCAATAAACCACATTCCCAAGTTTAATGCTCATTCTAAGAAGAAATCTAATTTTGTTTATTTTTTAATTTACCTTGAAGTCTGCACACAGATCAGTTGTTCACAAAACAATTTCCTTTAAAAGGGTATTCTGCCCCGATCCCAGCAACAGCAGATTTATGTCAAAGGCTGCCAAGAGATGATGTCATTGAAGGAACAGATTTATATTTATCAGAAAATGAAACAATCTTGCAAGCATCTTTACATTTAATCTTAGAAGTCCTATTCTCCTGCCTGTGTTCCAAACACCCGAGAGGATTAAGAGCATTATAAGAAGAAACACTTTGCTCAAACAAATTATTCTGTTAAAAACATAGAAGAGAAAGAACACCAGATGTTCAAAAAGAATTGGGTATAGTTTTAAGAATCAAAAAAGGATGATGAATATGGACCATGAAATAAAGCATTAAGCAATGTGATGAGCATCTGTTGAGTAATAAATCTAGTCTTTGTGAGGTTCTTTTTTCAAAGTGAATTTAATGGAAAAGTTTTCAAGCTTGATGAAAATGTT
>JAOXJM010000033.1:4227013-4252231 GCA_026413425.1 Tringa solitaria | reverse complement strand
TTTTGATTAATAAATCTATTCTTTGTGAGGTTCTTTTTTCAAAGTGAAATTAATGGAAAAGATTTCCAGCTTGATGAAAATGTTGTAAAGTCAGAGAAAATATTGGTCGTTTTAAAAATGGTATTTCACCTGTTAATACAAATAATCACATACCAATAAATAACAAATATTTATTTACGAAATAGAAGTCTTTCACTTTTACCAACTGATAAACTGCCACTTTATATGTAATCCAGAGAGGGAGCCATAATTGACTCACCTCATGAAAAACCTAAGGCTAACCTTTATGCTTTAGTGTCCATATGCATGTGGAAAGTGTGGAAAGAACTGCTACAGTTTACATGAAGGCCTTTTCCATATTCTCTAAGTTTTAAAGAACATTTGAAATGATGAAATCAGGTTTGGTTTCTGAGCGAAGATAAGATGGTTTAGAGACTAAGAAAGGTGCCCTGCAATGTCCACACTAAGAGCGAAAAGGAAAAAGAAGGACACCGTTTCTTCCATGCTGTAAAGTTACTGTTTTGAACTTCCTTCAAAGCTGAAACAGCTGGGCTGGAGAGCACAAATTTGGCATGAAAGGGTTTCTCACTGAGAGCTAATTGCCTTTGAACAGTATTATGAACTTTTTATTGGCTTATGGAGAGACAGAACCCTTGAAAACTCTATGCCTCATGTGCATAGTGTGTTTTTGTCACAGGTTTCTCCACTGAACATGTAACATATACAGCTAAGGAAGGGCATACTTGAATCACTTCAGGGACCTTGGTCAGGCCCTGAAAACTGTGAATGACAAATGTCACCTCCTCAGTATTTTAGAAGACATTTATTTCACCATAAGGCAAATGGGGTTTGGATAGGGAAGAATTAAAATCTGATCACCGTATCTTGGAAAGCAAGCAAACTCTGGGCTTCTTCCTCTGTTCACCACATAACTTCTCATAAAGAAAGCAGAACCATATGGCACATGCTACTTTAACTGTGGTGCATATTAAATAGGGAATAGTTAATACTTCCATTTTGTTCCTTTTCTTTTTTTTTGTTTGGGTTTTTTTTTGTTATAAAAGCTAGAGTCAAAGTAGTGTGGGAAGCTATACCCTTCAAGGAACTTGCAACCCACTTTCAAAGAAAAAGTGAGTTAATTTTATCTAAAGTGCCTTCTTTTAGTATACTGACAGCCAAGATTTGCCCTGGCAATCTTTGCTGTGTGATAGCATCACTTCAACAGGGGTGATGTAAAGTGCCCCGACCAACCCTCCTGATCAGCCAGCTGGACTCCACACGTACCATTTCAGAGTAAGGGAATTCAACCTGAGTCAAAGATATAAAACTCCTGTGCGAAAAGCAACACAACTGCTCTTTAATATTCACATCAAAAAAAAGTAACCACAAATGCGTTTTGAAATAACCTTTTGAAATAACACTTATTTTCTTGGTGTGTGTTTTATCAGTGCCCTGGCTTCTAGTTTGAAGTGGGAGCTTATTTGCCTAATTGTTATGGCCAGCTCTGGGAATGTGTGGAATTTCAGGTGAATACCAGAATCCCTGCTTTTGTACCTGGCTTCAAGTGTTGGTGCTTTATTCCATCCCTATCTGCCTAAATGTCTATAAGTTTTGTTCTAAAAGCAAAATCACAGTCTATATTTCCATACTGATACTTTAGAATAGCTTTTATCTGAAAATAGCTATACTCTGAAGTGAATCTAAAACCAACAATGCATGAGAAGTGTAGGTATTCAGTTCCTCTCTGAGTACTCAAAGTCATTGCTCAAGTTTTACGAAACCTTTGGTCTGAGCAAACTCTTCCATCCTTACCTTTTATTTCAATGACTGATTGGAATTTCTAACTTATTTGTACCACTATATGTTGCTACTAGTCTTTTACCGTCTCCCCTTTGGATGTTCAATTCGTTATTTATTTAAATACCCACTTTTTTTAAATTTTTTTCTATGCTCTGCAGGTGCCTAGACCAGTTTGTTCATTTCTCACTGAACTGTAGATCACCAGCTGTTACATTGCTTGCAACAGTTGCACTAGATTTGGAAAATAATTTTTCATTATTTCTTAGCTTTTGGAAAATACCCACATCATGTAAACATCTCAGTGCCTTGACATAAAAACCATAATCTCTGTAAATACAGAATTAAGCTGCAGTATTTTTCTAGGTCAGGTCTTACATATTTTGTATTAATCAGCAACACAGAGACACATGTATCTGTTAAAATCACGGCATAACAGTTATTATTTTCCATTGTACCAAAGTGGAAGATTCAGCATGCTCTGTGCAGTGTACAGCAGGACAGGCAAACAATTTTCTGCTGCCACTGGCAAATGTAAAACTGTTCTCTTTCTTTTTATGAGTGCTGGACTGCTGATAACCAAAAGTGCTGATTATCAGGATTTTATCTTTTCTGAGCACAATACGGGAGTACGTGTATGAGCAGTAGCATCTTTGCAGAGCCAACTCTGTAAGGCAATAGCTTTCAGGTCTTTGTGAGACTGTACCCAAGCAGGAAGAGAAAGTCTCATTCAATGAAATAATTTAAAAAATTATCTATTACATCTTACCTTTTAGGATGTTGTACCATCAGGCTTGAAGGAATTCTTCATTGTAGCCGAAATATTTAATTGAGGAATGAAAAACACATTTTAGTAGAAACATTCTCTGAAACAAAAACTTACAAGCATACACCATTTTGAAAACAGAGATATGGTTGTTTTTTCACTGGAAGACCAAAATCACCAGACTCCATTTCTCTTCTCTACCAGCTATCATCTTTTTTCATATGCTTTATCTACTTAGGCCATGGTAAAGAGACCAGAAGTATATTTCTAGAAGATGCAATATTTAAACTTACATCCTCCTAGAAACGTTTTAGCTCAGTTACAGGTCTGCTGTCACAAATAATTAACTTTCCAAGCTTCAGAGCATTCCCACAGGTGAACAGGGTACTACAAAAAATGGTACTGCCTCTTTTAAAAATCAATTCTATTTAAATGAAGCACATCAACATACATTTTAATCTAAAAATATTCCATTATTCTATATGCAACCATGACATGTATATAGCCTTTCTTGGGGAAAAAAATTAAATAAATAAACACATAAGAAAACACAAAATCATATAAGATCTTGCTACAACAGTGAAGAGGTCATGTACCAAGAAATCTTTGCTTGAGCTTGAAGCAGTTATCTCCAGAGGTTTAGGAAAAGTTGTTTAGTGCTCTATCTGTCATACTACACCACTGTTATTTCCTCCCTTAATGCTTACTACAATGTTACTAGAGTGAGTGATTGTAAAATTTTGAAGCAATTTGCTGTGCCATTGGGCTTCCCCAGCTCCGTGAGCAGGGAGCTCTGAAAGAAACAGAAGGGTTCTGCAAAACAGGGGTTCTCTTCCAGCCCTCCTCCTAAACTGTGACATCTCCACTTTGACACTGCCAGGCCTGAGGTGGTTGTATCCAGGTTAATGCTGTTTAAATAATTTGCTCGCTGTGCTAATTCATTGTGCATGGATGTAAAGGTTGGTTCATTTGGGTCTTATAAAGAAAGGCTTCTCACGTGATTTTTGTAGCAAAATTAGATTCTGTTCACATAGAGACCTAAAAACTGTATATCTATTTATGTATTCTAGCATAATTATGCAATTTAAAATGTCAGGTGCTGTAGATGTTAATTCTCAAATCATATACACAGACACACAGCAGAGTTCTCCAAGTGCAGCTCAGGGCAGGCATGGTCCACATTCATTAATCCTTTTCTCCCTTAAACAAGAGTTTCAGCATAGTTTCTGTTGTTAAAATTTTGTATTAATCAAATGAGGGAAAGTGAAAGTCTTTGTTTACAAGAACAGAGGAACAGAAACAACTACTGGCAAATTTTAGAGCTGGAGCCCTGAATGCACATCTATAGTATTCATGAATAAACAGAAGAATCATTTTATTTAATATTAATATTCAGAGTACTGGAGCAAAACAACATCATATTCTTCCTACTGACTAATGCCTTCATCCAGAAGATTAATTAAATTAGGTTCTATAAGGGCAGTGATTTCTTTTCAGAAGTCATTTGTAAAGGAATCGCCTCTTTATCCAAATGTTATCTTTCAGCAATAAATTCAGTAGCGTTACTGCAGGCAACACTACTCATATTAAATTAATGGATTTGAGAGACTGATACTTCTTAACGAGTTTAATACATAGGGAAATTCTTTAAGTCAAGATTTTTGTTTAATATTAAAATATGCTGATTGCTGTTGGAAAATGAAGATGGTAAAGTTCTTGAACCAGAAAAAAATTATAGATTCCCTACACTATGTTCCACAATAAAAAAAAAGGCTGATAAGGAATGTTTCATAGAAAAATATTAATTTATTAAATGAGATACTTAATAATGTTTTGAGCAAGTTCCTGGTCAAGAGTCAAATGCCCTCAGGCTGATGGATGAACCCAAGTTTTGTATTTCTTAAACAAGCATAAGTATCAGTACTGGCCTTACAGGTAACAGTGCAGTGGCACTACCACGTTATTTCAGTTTTGTAAGCAAAAACTGCTTATGTGATTTAAAGAATGAGGATTTCAAACCTTGCAGCAAATATTTTTTAACTTTTTTTTTTTTACTTAATTTGTGTTTCTATCAAATGCTTGTTCTCAAATTTAACCTTCTCCATAAAAGTTTTCTTAAATTTAAGTGTAACTTTTCACATTCACACTCCAAATGCTGATCCAATTCTTTCTACCCTCCTCTGCTTCCTCTCCTCCAGTTACTTGTTCATCCCTACTCAGGATAGGGCAACTGTCAGGGTCCAGGAACCAATTTTCAGATAAGCCAATGCCCAAATTACTAGGTGATAAACCTCACAAAAACTTAATTTCCTCCTTACACAAATTAAAAATTTTTAAAGCCTTCAAAAATATTCACTACCTGGGAAAACCATTTCTTGTCCTTTTTTGGTATAAGTGCAGGGATGAAACCTTCCTTCCTCTGAAGGTAAGGATTACCTTAGGAGGACAACATCTCTGGGACTTAGACCCTTCAGTAATAACAGAAAGGCAATTTGGTCCTTCTAATACTGATGAAATCTTCCAGTAAAGGAGGAAATAATTTATGTATAGCTTGATGACAAACTTTTATGCCTCCAAAATGTTATTGTTTTTATGTCATCTTGAACTCACAGCTCCAGTAGTTATTCCTTCTGCCTGCAAAGAACAAAGTTGATCTGTCTGGGTCTTAATGTAGATTCATGTAGCATTTTACGTTGTTAGGCTTTATCATCTTTAATCTTTATTAGTATACATGGAAAGACAACCTATAACATGTTCCATTTCAAGATTAAATAATTTCCAAAGTCTTTAAGTAACCCAGATGCACATGTCTAAATCTAGTAATTGCTTCTAGCTTACAATTCTACTTCAGTATACACCCAAGTAACACGTAATATGCTTTTCTAACATCATAACTCTATCAGAAAGTGAATCTAGGTCAGCAGGAGAATGGCAGAATACAAGAGCTCTTACAGTGTGATTTTTTTCTTTTTTCCTACTCAAGTATCCCTCCTGTTCAAACTACCAGGAAGGAGCACCTACAAAGCACATCTGGCTCTTCTGCTATCAAAGCACATTGTCCAACAGGGGTGTGCTTATTTTTGCTCTCCTTTTTACCTTACCCTTTTAGCAAGCAAAACTCTCAAGGAATGGACTTTCCTCTTACCAGATGTGGCCAGAAGGTAAAATAAAGCCTTGAACTCTGTTTTGCATCTCTAGGTCATATTGCAATTAGCTGCTATTTCCTACTGCACATGGGCTTGCAGTGGTTTTAAAGATCCTTAAGCAAGCCAATTCATCTAACGTTTCCTTCATAAATGGAGAGAAAATGATCAGGGTATCATGGTTGAATTCATGCTCCTTAAGAATAAAACTTTGAAACTATGAGCTTCATCTCACTAAAGCAAATCCTAATTTATACTGACCACTGAGCACTTCATATTATCTCTTTTTTAAAAAAAAAAAATTTTAATAATACAAACTAGATTTCTGAGTTAGGTTCAGCACCCCAGTGCTGGAGCTGAGTGACTATATTAAATGGTTCATTTTCTAGAATTTTCCTAATACTAATTTCATCTGGGATTCTTATGAAGTAGTCATGATGTGCAATGATACAAAAATGCTGAAAAATAGTGCCATAAATATACAGATGTATCAGTAATTACTTTTATTTGAATAGCAGCTTCCAGTATTTATCATTCTCTTCAGCAGTACTGATTTTTCAGCACAGCGTACGAAGCAACCTTTCTTAATGCTTTTCTAATCACACTGGTATCAAAGATTACAATATGAAACTACTTTGTTTGAGACATTACATATTCATTTCAGTTGGTGGGGAAAGAGATGGAGAGCTAAAGCTAAAATCCTACTTAATTCTTGGAAAGGCCAGCATTTTTATTCAATTCTGTGACATTATGATGTGCCATTTGTAGTTGAAATGCATTTCATAAATTATTTTCCAAAATTAATATCTCTATGTTTGTAAAACTGTGTGTTGGAAATGCACATTGGTTGTATTTTGTTTTCTAATGTATTTTAACGTATGCTAACCTAATTAAAAAGAAAGCTTTAAGTATCTAACCGTGAAGATATTGGACACATTTATAAACTTTCAAAATTTGACTGTACAGAGTAAAGATATTCTACTTTTGCTTAGTATTCTGCCATTCCCCTGACGTGAGTTTAATGCTCAAACTTTTTGTGAAATAAATTCTATGCTTAAGTATTCCTTTCAAGTCAAATTGACACAGCTAAGTTTATTGATATAAATATATCATATTTTTCCTGTGAGAATTTATCTCAGATTAATGTGATGTTCTATTATGGATAATTAAAGTGGGTCTAAAATATCATTTATATTAAGGGAAAAGTTAATTTACTGTGAATTTTTAACTAAGGGTCGTATTCAATATTACTTATATAAATATGCTAATGGCCTGAAAACTAATTTCTGTTTAAAAAAACACAACATATCTTCATCTTATTAGAATTCAAAATCTAATTAAAAAACTACAAACCCCAGACAATAAGCCAAGATACAAGTCTCATTGTGGAACTATGAAATTTGACAGCTGGGATGTTTTGATGTGCTAGCTTTTATTTAAGTTGTTGTGGTTTTTTTTAGATGCAAGTCATATTTCCATTTCATAGTTTCAGTTATTTCTTAGTTTTAACAAAATCTTACTAACACTTTGTAATAATCCAAAAATAAAGATTCTGAGTTTCAAAAAAACCCCAACACATTTCCAAACTATACCTTTCAAAAAAATACTTTCGGCATACTCCATACTAACATCATAAATTTCTGCAAAAGCATTTTACTTAAGTATTATCTACTTGTCACAGTCTTTATTAGCAATACTCTTGATATGTGTCAGAGGGAAAAACTGCTCAGTTCATATAGTTTAAACCAAATCAGGATTGAAGCGGTTTATTGATTTACTAATGACTTGCAATCAAGCTGATCAATGTCAGTCATACTATGTACACAGAATCATAGAATCATTTTGGTTGCAAGGGACCTTTAAGATCACCAAGTCCAACTGTTAAGCCAGCACTGCTAAGTTAGCACTCAACCATGCCCCTTGGCACCACATCTACACATATTTTAAATACACACCCCAACATTAGACACTTGTGAAATGTTAATGAACTCATATGTTCCTAAACATCTTCTACAGCTAGTCCCAAGAGGTGGTAACTCCACCTGCAGCCTTGTGGAATGGACCCATAGTGTCCCACGGTCCCGTCCCAGGTGTGGGTCCCAACCCACTGCACCCTGTGCTGGCTTATGGTGCCCCATGGGGGGATGCTCTGCCTGGCCCCTGCTGTGGTCATGGGGTGGATGATGACTCACGGTGTTGAGCCAGATTTTGACTACAGCCATTTCCACTCCAAGGAAATTTTCCTGCTTTATTCAAGCTTAAAAAATGATCTGATGTAAAGAATGGCAAATATCAAAGTGAATGGATGTATCTAAGCCAGAGCAAAATGAACGTCTTGTTGATTGTGAATGCCACAGATTTAATTTAAATATTTCTGCAGAAAGAGACACTTCCAAAGTACTGTGCCAGCAAAGGTGCTGAATCACATTCCTCCCTAGTGACACAGGATTCCAGGAAAAAAAATTCTGTTGTTCTTAAGTTTCCTGTGTATGTCTATCCTGTACAAGACTTTTCTAGTTTTCTGTACAAAAAAAAATTACACCGATTCAGCTACAGCATCACTATAATGCAAAAGAAACACATGCATAAAGGGAGAAAAAAGAAAGGGTGGCAGTGATCAGAAAACCTATCAAGGGTGACAGAGGGAATAAAAAGCAACCCACAACTTAAACCAGGGGCCCTTCTTTAACCTCTGGAAACGCTTTTCACTCCATCTTTCCAAGAAGCTCAATAGATATAAGAATAGTTTGTTTTCTTTGGCTTTGGCAGATCTGCTATTCATTTTCACTGTTCACAACATAGATGGGGCTTATGATACATAACACAGTTTCAATATTTGGTGCTATTTGATCTTTTACCCCTCCCAGAAATGTGCACTTATATGGATCATGTCTTTGTTTGGACACAGTTAAAAAAAAACCCTCCTAAAATCTTCAGAACCAGACTTGTCAAACCAGAAAATGGCAGTTCTCAATAATCTGAACATACATAAATTTCAGAAGTTTTAAAAGATAAGATGTAATATTCCATATAGATATTCTCCCTAATTCTTATTATGGTAAATTAAAAATTTTGTACTCAGTATAGGCTACATGGAAACCTACTGTTTGACTTTTCTGGATTATTTGCAGACCACAGCTGTCAAAGTCACTTGGAAAGCACAGCAGATTTTCAACACATTCAAGATAATCTTAAAGTTGTCAGTTATTGAGTGATAATGTTAACACTTGATACAAAATCATTCCCAGCATCCTATCAATTAGCATTTATGCTGCTGTCACTGACTCTTGAATATATTTGTTTGACACACTGAATATTGAATATGAACAGCATAATTTTTTATCTATTTTAAAACTTAGTAGGGAGACAGGTTATTTTGTATGGCTCAAGCCATTTCTTGACTACTTTTTCATGAGATCTAATGATGCTTGATACACTTCCCTTAAAAAAAATATTTTACGTTAAAAAGCAAATAATTTTCTACTATAGCTTGGCAATGTTCTCATCTATGTGACAGTTATTTGTATTTTGGGGGAAAAATTACCAAGCAAAGCTGTTAGAATGAAACAAAACATAAACTAAAAATGACTGAATGTCACATTTTCCCCTCTCATTGCTTAGGAAAGCAATTACATCAGTTTGCACAGGCTTGTGCCGCATTGGTGTGTTTCTCTGCAGATTGAAAGATCCTACTTTTCCTTTTTTGCTGAAAATTAGAACCTGGCACTGTTGCTTCTAAATTGTTTTGAAAATATCAAATTTCAAGAGCAAAATTTGGTCATGATTTAAAATATAATCCATAAAATGCAAGGCAAGATATCATATAATTACACATACCAAACTAATACCAGTTTTATTTATGGACTACACTATGACTTCATTCTGGATATATCCATAGAAGGATGTAAGATACCTAATTATTTCTCATGTTAAATAAAGAAATAAAAAAATATCACTTGCTACTAAATTTAGCATTGTGGCCAGTGGTAGACAGGGCAGGAATACCTCAATGGGTATTTATGGGAAGAGAGCTGGGACATTCTAGCTAGCCATAATTTTTATTCTATTGGTCCCATCATCTTTAACAGTATTGATTCTGAATTAAGTAAACTTAATAATTTTTGGGTTAGTTTAGTTCAAAAAATTTCCAATGCCAGAGGGTAAGTAAACTGAGACCCTGAAAAAGCTGTGAGCCCCAGGTGCCACAATGTCCTCTGTTGCCTATGCCGCTCTGAAACTCAAAGTCTAGAGTCAGCACCCAGGTTCACTCCAGTCAATGAGAGGAACAGTTGGATGCATGCAAAATCAGCACGCTCTCTGGGAAAGAATCAAGTTCAACAACAGAAAATACTAAGTACAGAGAGAAAGAGCACCTAAAATCCTTCTATCTTTGAGTGAACACACGTGAATTAGAGATCCGTTGCTTCCACAAGCCATTTATCCAAAGAGGCATGCAGGTGGAAACATACAAGTACCTACTTGGAGAAACCCCAGTTCTCTGCCCTCCCTACAGATGCCCCAACACAGAAGTCTCTGCTCTCATCACTATGCTCTCAGCCCATGTGGGACAATTTGAGGCCCCAGAACAGCAAGAGTACAAGATTCAGAGACTGGAGGAAAAATAAAAAGAGGACTATGACTCTATCTGCCACTAGTAAAAGTACTTCATTTGGATTCAAGTCTTGTTTCGATCCCCACAATGCTTGTTCTTCTTTTAAAGACTTCTAAAATGCAGCACATGAAGAATTCCCCACAGCACTGTTGCCTTCTGCTCAGCATGGAGCTTCTGGATGGCTCTTCCATCACTGACTCTGGGGGCAGGTGGCTGTAAATCAAATATTTCCAAATTCAGATCCCTTGTTATATCTAGGCCTTAAATCCTGGACATGGACTGAGCTTACAGAGGAGATGAGCCTTTCAGGCCAGCTACACAAATATAAATTAGTTGGTGTCTCCAGGTTTACCCAGCCTTATATCCAACCTCTTCTGACCATCTGCCACATTCACTTGGCTGGATATTTGCAACTAACCCAAAACAGAGCATGAAGATTATTTTCACTGTTTAAGTAAGGCAAACTTTTATCCCAGTGTTTATGATAACACAAAAGTTTGCTCTGGATTGGTCAACACCAAAACAAACATCATTCATAACTAGAGGTGTTTTTTTCTTTGCCTGCCCTTCTTTAAGTTCATTTTTGCCCCAAACAGAGACAGCCCACTACATCTCCAAATTCCATTTAGCGATGACCTCTCATAGTTAGCAGCCATGGCTTGTAACAGAATAGCTGTGTACCGTAACCTAAAATCTGCCAACAACCAGGCACACAGCTGGAAACAGTAGTGTCTGCAAGGAAACATTTTCTTCACTTGCAAGCACTCACAAGTCCAGGCACAATCAGTTTCTAAAAAGAGAGGCTCTAATTTTTTTCTCATTCTTGTTCTTTCCTTGTAACAGAACTTAATTTAATTCGTCTCCCTATTGCTTATGCTATTTTAGCTCTATTAGTTCATCAATTTAGCCACTCCAACAGACAGAGTAAACAAAAAACTTTTACTAAAATTATTTCAATTTCTGGTTTCGATTTATTTTTCTTTTCTAGCGAGTACTGGACAAAGACCTCACACCAGTGCACAAGAGGCGTTGCAAGGCCTGAGAGCCATTATGACTTAACCACACACCACCAAAATGATATCACTCATCACAGCATTTTTAAGATCTCAGGGACCATTATAATCATTCTGCTGATAAATTTAAAACAAGCACAGCCATACAGATTTTAAATTTTCCGTTGTACTTTTTCAACTTGGACTGTTGGTACACAGCTTCATTAGAAGATTTTTTTACATCCATCAGTTAAAGAGCAGGTTTCAATCTGTCAGTAAATTTTCTTGGTTTTTAATTATTATAATTGGTAACAAAGCATTTTTCCTATATTAAAAGGCAGATTAATTGGCATTGTAAAGCACAATTGCACTGATGTTTTAGTCACTGCATGAATAGATGACAACCCCAAATTTTTGCCCGGGTTATAAAGAACAGAGAATGGGTCATCATTGCAATTTGTTTTTACAAACTGCTTTAATATCGTATGAAAGTAAATGAAAGCTGTAATTTTCCATGTATTTCTCTTTTAAGTCCTAGAAGTGTTCACAACATCCCGAATGACATAGCCTATAAACACGTGTAGTATGTGATCTACAGAATCTGCATATGGATGAATAAGGGTCACAAAATTTAACTGAAAGCCATGAATTTTTGGTCTATAACTACTGCTTCATGATGTTTGTAAGCCATATCATGTCAATAACTATTGCACTGGATCCCTGACGTTAACAGGATTAAGGCATAACATACTGAAGATTCTACACTAGGACCCAAAGACGCAATGTTCGCTTAAAAGATGCAACATTGTGGTAAAGGAGGAGTTTTCTTTTTGACTATGTGTTTTTTCTGAAGAGCAAGGAGGAACAATTCAAAGTCTTGGTCTTGCTGTATGGGTTGGAACTATCTGGACATTTTCTGTATTATACATACCGGTAAAACATGGCATCTAGTAACAAGGGAGAAACTTTGGTGAGCTTTTATTTTTCCACTAAAACAAGTCTGTACTACAGATGCCTTGTTCAAAGCTGCCGTGTATTTCTGAGAAGTGTCATTGTTTGCAATTTTGACACATTGGGTGTCAGTACTTTTAGATTTGGTTCAGCAGCAGACAAGGCACTGGAAGCATTTTTGCTGTATTCAGAGGATGGTTGGTTCTGTTCAGATTGACAGCTTCATCCGTGCCACTTTCTCTATATTGTAATCTCTGGATTCATATCATGTTTCTCATGGCATCTGAAGGGTGGTAAAGGTGCTCAGGTATCCCAAATAAATCAGTCAAAGTGTACTAGCTACTAAACCTGTAACAAAAATCACTGGAGCAGGCTGTGTTTCAGTACATCTGCCTATGAGTCACACAGCATGCATTGCGATGCCACCATCTAGACTATGTTCCCTCTCTTTCCTTGGGGAACAGAAACAAAAATATAGGGGAGCAATCTCAAATTGCCAGCAGTCTTACTACTTGTATGTCCAGCTGAGGGTGAAGGTGATGTGGATGAAGAAGTTGGCAAGGATATTTTTGGTCAGATATTTGGCTTGGACGCCTTAAGCATGAGTCTAGCTCTTGCAGATACTTGAGACAACCAGCACAATATGAGATCTTATGGAAAAATATTTAGAGTATTTAATCTATGGGAAAAATCTGCTGCATTTTGGAAGGTTGAACACCCACAAAGACACTGTTTTTTGAGTAATGAGAGACTCCAAGATGGTTCCTATGAGTATAATAACTTTCCACTGAAAGTAGCATAGATGTAACAGATCTGACATAGTTCTTCTGTTCATCAATCTTAGTGAAAAGCTAAAGGTTCCTGAAGTGACGGATGCTAAATTAGGTTGTTCTGCATTTTTCTGAACTTTTTAACAGGGGATTTGATGCTGTGGTTGAATTATTTTTAAGAACATATGGAATTCTTCAATTTACACCTGCCACAAACCTTGACACCTAAACTGTTTTCCCTAACAAGCAAATATTTGTGCACCACTGAAATTGCATCTTTCTTTTGAAGTTAATGAAAACAGAATGGCAGAAAAGTACTTAAAAAGGCTGTGCTCAACTGTTTTCTATTGGCTCATGAAAGTGTAAAATAAAATTATCACTTACGTACAAGTTTAGTAAAAACAACAAGTTTAGTAAATAAACTCCATCACTGTCTTGATGCTGCTCCAGGCTTATTTAATATCACATAGATAATTATAGAAATGGACTTGGTGTTCTTCAGTAAGAGAGTATATAAGTGCTTTATGCTTACAAAGAAGGCCAAAATATGATTTACCACTACAAAATTCTAGCTATCAGTTTTTGAAAATATAACAATAATTTTCAGTTTATGCAGTGTATGGAATTAGGTATTAAAATGCAGCATAGCTTAAAAAATTAGTCAGATTCAGTTTAAGTCAGGTTTAAACAGGATCTACATTTATGTCAAATACTGTAAACTAAAAAAGTTGCATATTTGATACTGGAGTTTTTCACAAAAAAAGCTGAAATGATGTACTTACTTGACTGGTAAAACAATTTTAATGCAGAGCAGTATTTTGAATTTTATACATTCATTTATTCTTCTCGTGCAAATTCCCTTTTTATTACAGGCACATTTACAGCCTTTATGTCCATACTTGCAGGTCAAACCCCTGCCATTTGCAAAGGGTCAAGTCTTCATATCACAAACTGCCAGCAGGAAAGATGCTTGCACCTTGCAAAGCGACCTTCATATGAGAGCTGGTGAAGGCAGATGTCAAGCATCACCCTAGGATGAACAGAAAACCCACCAGTTTACAAATCAATTAGATATTATGGTTCACAGACACTTTCACCTTAATTTTAAAAAGTGTGACTTTAAGATACGCAAATATTGTCTTATCTTCTTCCAAGACAGATTTCTATGTTTCTTAATAATATATGTGTATATCTCAAATCTTTACTAAAATCATGTGTTGTATTTTCCAGAATTCATATGGTAATAGATTTTATAGAATTTTTGTATGCTTAAAATGAATAAAAGATGTGAAGGCAAATTAATCTCATATCTCACCAAAACAACGAAAAACAAAACCATAAAGTGAACAGCAGGAACTCTGCTGTAAATGGATAAAGATAAATCACATTCAAAAAAAGTGTAAATTGCTAAGATAACATGTTGAACATTTCCTGGAGATCTTAACAGACAAAAACAGAATCAAATACCAGATTAATTTTCCTGACACCTTCACTAATATCCTTAGGTTTCTTTAACCCTTCCACTTCCCTAATTGTTGGTTTCTGCTAAATATCTCTTATAGTGGCAGTACAACAGAAAGAAGCTGATGCCTGTGGTGACCAGTGATGAATGTGATCCATCTGAATAAATCTCACAGGGTGATAGATAAGACAGGATGGCAGAATGCTGGATTCACTGAATCTTTTTTCCGGATCAGGAGAAAAGAGATATAAGCTTGTAGTTGTAGCCTTAGCACTATCAATAGCCTTTCATGCTTCTCCATCTTGATGCCACAAGTACTCTAAGAACTGATAGTTGAAATTAAAAAGATTTTTTGCCCATGCCTATTTTACCTTTTTTGCCTAAACTAGCATTCCCCAGAAAGATACAGGGTAAAGACTAGTAGCCCAAATACACTGAATAAGAAACCTAGAGCCTGAAACACAACACTTACTTGAAAACAAAAGGCATAATAGCAACTTTAGATCAGGTTTACTTGCAGATGCCCTAATCCTAAAAATACTTCACCAGATGTTGGTGTACCTGTACTTATGACACAGCTACTCCATTCATTGAATGCAAAATCCTCCCAAACACAAATGTTCAGCCCAGTTACTGTCAAAGCTTCCAAGTGGCCAGTACAGGGTATTGACATATACAGAAAGGTTTCCTGAAAGCAGCAGAGCTGGGAGAGAGGAACTGGGCTTCAGTTGACCACCCTTGCTGCTGCCCCACCAGCCTCCACCACCCCTGAAGGGCTGCACTGCAGCCAATTTGGGGCTGGCAAATCTACATCTAGCTCTGCAGCATGCAGGCATACTCTATGCTGCCTAAGGGGGATTAGGCTTTTTTGAGATAGGTTTCTGGGGGGGGAGATTGGGTTTTTCTGTGTTTACTTTCCAGTCTTACATTTTTCTCAGCTGTGTTTTGGTAGTGTCACATAGTGGATTTTCTTTTGCTCTCAGCTTGGTACAAGTGCCCTGGTCCATAGCACAGACTCTAGTGAAGATGCCACAGCCCCAGGATCAGGCCTCCAACTTTATGGAATCACATACTAAATCATCTGATTAATTGCTCTTGGAAACATCAGGCTATCAAAGAGC
The DNA here is from genome assembly GCA_026413425.1 of Tringa solitaria. Taxonomy (NCBI): domain Eukaryota; kingdom Metazoa; phylum Chordata; class Aves; order Charadriiformes; family Scolopacidae; genus Tringa; species Tringa solitaria. The sequence continues at coordinate 4,236,617 of JAOXJM010000033.1, read as the reverse complement.
ATCTACTATTTTCCTTAACTTCATACCAAATCTGAGCCCATCCATGCATTCTTTATTTGGACTAAGTCTTCAGGATAGAAAGTAATAGTACAGTAATAGATATAAGTAATAGTATAGTCTAAGATCAGGCTGAAGCAAAACTCCTTCGCTTAATGGTAGTTATTACTATGATATAGGCAATATATTAAATACATTACATTTTTACTGAATGATTTTTAATGGGCTGTTTTTCCATTTGCTGCCTGAGATCTTATTCACTTACCCCTCACAGCAAAGGTGACTCCTATTATGTGGGACTCACTTCTGTTCTCACAGAAGAAAATAAAGATATATTCTAAAAAATAGAAGGAATTTTGAAACTTCCAACTGTGGCCATTGATAAAATAGAACAATGATATCAATAACATGACTAGCCCCAAACATTCGGTACAGCAAGCAATTAAAAGAGTTATTGTACATATAAATGAATAAAAATAATCTTGGTAAGCTCCCTATCAACTGGAGGCTGTTTCTGCAGTGCATACATGAAATGCAAACAATTCATGAATTATAAAGCTTTATATCTACGTTGGTAAAATAAAGAAAATTTTGGGAAGGTGGCTGCATTACATTTCATGTTAACCTCTTGAGGTCTCTGTCCCACGCAAAACTATAACCTTAATGTTTGTGGAATAATCCATTTTGAACTTGCACTAGCCAAAACCCAAAATAAAAAATAAAATCTGCTGATAACAGTGATTTTATGGACCTGAACACAGCATTTTGGGCAAGCTTATAAGATACACAAAGTAGCTGAGAGATCTTTAACACAATGTTCTTGTGGATAATTTTGAAAAAAAAAAAACCTTAATTGCAATTAATTTTTCAAAAGAGCATATTCATCTAAATTTGTATTTAAATAAATTATTTCCTTTGAAAAGCAACTGAAAAGATACTCACTCTCTTTGTATTTTCCACGTCTTCGTCTTTAGAAAGACAGAAGCCTAGATTAAATCTTAGATAATTTCCTGAATAAATAACGTCAAGTCAATAGGAAGTGCTGAACACTCACATCCTTTTCCAAGATAAAAATGAATTTTAGAAAATGCTTAAACATGGACATAGGAACAAAACTTGGGAGTTTTACTGCTGGCAACTAATTCAAATATTTCAATTTATTTTACTTGCTTTCATTTTGCTTTAGCAGACTGATGGATCTTTGGGGCATCTGCTGTATTTATTAAGTAAGCACATATACATATATGTATTTAAACCAGTGGCTCCATCTCCATTTCTGGTTCTTCAGCAAGGTCATGTTACTGATATTATGACTATTTTTTTTCATGTTAGTACTAAAACTCATCTGAAAAATATACTAGAAACAATTACACTGTTGCTGCCCTGGTGCACTTATCCTGTTATTGATGGAAGAGTTTAATGTATGAAAATCTGAAAATCATGGCAAATTTTTATTTGAAAGGCTGTGAAGAAAAGGCAGGCAAAAAAAAAAAGAAAAAGAAAAAGAGGAGATTACTAGTTCTTCATGAACATTTGAAGACATATCCTACTGGGTCATCAATCATTTGAGTAATAGTCTTGCGATATGGTATATTGTTAATGAAATGCTAATAGTTTGCTACTTTGCCCTGTGGGTATCCGTGCACTGGGACTAATATAATATTGATCTGAGGAGGTAGTAATGCAATTGGCTACACGGATTTCCTCTGAAAGTCATTTCTGGGAAGTCCAGCAATTATAAGCAATTCTTGTGCAATTATAACAATTACTTAGGGGTCTTTTTACCCTAAGGACATCTGTAAACATTTCTTACCCCTAATTGTAACAGGAACGGTACTAATCATGTAACCTATGTTCCTCAAATTGAATTACTAGCATGATAGGTATACAGGAGCGTGGAAATAAAGGTTCCTAGGTTCAGCCTTACCTTCAGTCTTGGCAAGAGGAAAGTCATGAGGGATCCTCTTATTTTTTAAGCACCACTCCCTCAAATCTCCACATTTACAATCACATTTTCTGAGTAACCAAAATTTATTTCTCTACACATAAACCATCTCAAACTTGGCAATACTACGATTTGTTAACTTTGTTACTTTTTTCGTGATGACACACTTGGATGCACCACATCCCAGCCTGTCTCACTTCCAGGACAGATGCAGATGTATCCATTCAGAAGACGGTGTTCTCTCAAACCATGTGACCTTCTGTAGAGACCCAGACTACAAGAAACTGCTGCAAAGACTCTCTGAAGAGTGTTGACAGAAAAAGGGCAAACCAGTCGTGGTCAGAGAGGAGAGGGGGGGACGGAAGGCCCAGACACCTCGGCAAGGCAGCGTTTTTCTGGACTGGCTTCCTTACCTTGCAGTGCCACAATTCTTCGCTGGGTAACTGTCACCCAGGACTCTGGAGTGGCCAACCCAACCCTAGACAGCTTCCAGAACATTGCAGAAAGAAAAATTGCACATGACAATTCACCCGTGGCAGGGTGGGCTGGAGGAAGAGACTGGCTGGCAGTACAAACCCAGGGGAGGGGCTGCCTTGGGCACCCCGAGGAGCCAGACCCCCATTGAATTAATTGTTAATTGTTGTTTGGATGCCTCTGGAGTCATTTCACCTTAATTCTGACATCTGTGAAATCTGTGGACCTGAGTTGCCCTGACCTTGGGACATGACAAGCCAACCTCTAGCCAAAGTTCTGGTGTATGGATTACTCAGGCCTTGCCTCACAACCGAAGTCAGACTTGAGGAAGTTCACAAATCAGTCTAGAGACGATTACACAGAGAGGGAGACAAGGTCTTAATGTCCTCTGTTAATAACAGGACACGTAAATTTAAATCCCCTGAATAGAAGCCCTGGCAGCTAAAGAAAGGAAAGCCTTTCTAATTTCCATGCCTCAACAGGAAATGCAGAACCATCTTTCCTACCAGTGTTATAGTTCTCCCCTTTGCTACTCAGCCTTCTTGAAGACAGGGTTAACACGATCAGTTGTAACTAATTCTCCAAGCATGAGAAAGTCAGGGTCTCCAGAGCAAGGAGCCAGGAGCATTGAAAATAGGCTATGTTAGAAACATTACCTGAAAAAACTGAATATCACTGTCAAAAATCTGGGAATTTTGGGGGGCGGGGTAATTCTCATAAAACTCTTGAGGGAATATGCTGAGTAGCTGCATTTCCCACCCAAGACAGTGCCTCCTTCCAGGTAATGAGAGCAGATTCAAAAGCACAGCTCTATTTTAATGTAATATATTTTCAGAATTGCATATTTCTGCATGCTGTCTCTCAGACACCCGACGTTACTCAGCTGTGATAAGGCTGGCTTGCTTAATACAAAGTTAATGTTATTCAAATGACTTCTCTTTCTGTTCCATGTAAATGCACACTAACGAGATCTCCTACAGCATTGTACTCTCGAATTGGAAGTTTACATGGGTCATAAGACTTGTTTTGCATCTGTGTCATTTGGCATTTGTCACCCGTTTCCGTTCTGCATATTGATCATTCTGTTTTTGCCACCAAGCTAAGGAAATATGAAACCAGCAGGTTTCAAGAATAAATTGCAATGCTGTGATATTTTTTTCTTCTTTCAGTCTCAGTTTCTGAGCAATCAGAAAGCTTTTGACTCTGAAGACCAATTTCAGAAGCGATATAGAATTTTATGCAACAATGTTCTCTGAAACCAGAGAGACATGGAAGAGGTCATTGCTGAACTAAGATGATTGCTGCCAGTTGGCTCATCTAATCCAAGCATTCAGCACCAACTGCCTTTCGTGACTGTCTGACTCCATGGCTCATCTTTACAGTCTTGTGTTCTTCCTGTGCGTTAGGTAGGAAAGCAACTTACTATGGACATGTTTTTTCTAAACATAATCATATATAAGCTTTAGATCAAAGAAGAAACCCACTTTTTAAAGTACATTAAGACCCACTTTTTAAAGTACATTAAGACAAACTATTAATGACACTACGGGAGGAGTGCTCACAAACGCAAGACCAAGAAAGAGCTCTTTTGACTCTTTATGTCCGTGAGCAGGAAACTGAAACACAAGATACTGTTCTTGCTGAATTGCCTCTGTAAGTCAGAAAATTAGAAACTCAGACACTATCTCTGTCATACTGAAAGACAAAGAACAGTCAGTTTTGAATAGGTTTCCTTAGGTTTGCTGTAAAGACACACTTCAGTATTTTTTTGTCTTTTGGATTACTTTTTCTAAAATTGTACCAATGCTATAAAAAATATAACATTTTTATGGTTTATAAAATATAGATATTTAAAAAGATAGAGAGAATTCTAGCACATTTACTGTCTTGGTGGAATGGAAAGGATTGATTTTTCCTTATCGTTTCTATATAAAAATCCAAGCCACTAGCCATCTTCCAATTTGTGCATAATAAGAGCCTATATGGATGCATTTGCAGAACAGTGAGTTACCTATTACCCATTTAACAGGCAGAAAAGTTTGTTCAAACATGGACACTCACAAAGACACTGGATTTCTGTACACAGCAAAATGTAAGATATTAACAGTAATATGCTAAAATGGGCAGAAACTTCTGAAAAGTAGCTGTTAAAGTGTCTCTTTCAGTAACATCACTTTGAGTAATAGTACAAGATTTTTGAAATCATATTTCCCCACACTTCAACAATCTTAATTTCTAGCATTGATTTCATTAGGAGAACAACAGCAAGCTTACACAAGAAACAACTGTAAATTTGGCAAATATATGTTGACATGTTTCCACAGAAATGGAAAATTTTCTGCTCATATGCGATTTTGTGCCAATTTACCCAGTCAAAGCTAGGTCTTTTCCTGTGTCTCTATGAGCGTATCTTTGGCATTTCTACAAGAAACAAAGAGAAGAGGCATGATGTAAAGAAACAATCCTAAGCAAAATTCTGGTATCTGTCACCAGAAGATGTGTCTAAAAGACACCCAGAAACATCAGAAGTACCGCACTAAGAGAAAGAATTTGACAAGTTTAATTTCTTAGCAGACAACACCCTTCCACTTTCCAAGAGATTAAATCTGCCTGGAGCTGGGGGGGAGCCGTAATGATATAGAACTGTTGCTGTCCTTACTTCTCCCTGTACTTCAATTTATTGCAACTAGAATATTTATTTGCATGGAAAGGTGACACTTGCCTTGTTTCTATTTTTGAAGGGTACTAAAACTACTACAGCATGATATTTTGTGGCAAGTAGTAGGACTGTGAAAAGAGTATTATCGGCAGACACACTGCACTAGTTAAGATTAAATTATAGGGTCTATCAAATCTCATGGCTAAGGGCACTGACTACTATTATTACTATGCATTTATGTAGATCCATAAATGTTCCCTGTGCTTCGAGGCACTTGCAGATATTCTTGCCTGAAAAAGGTTATCATGCCAAAAGAATGATCACCACCATCAGAAATAGGACACATTTCCCACATGCCACAGATAAGAGGGAGTTTTGCATATGTTATGAATTTACTTCACCTTCCTAAGAAACACTGGGCTTTAATTCCTGTTGGAGTAAGGATACAAGATCAGATAGCCCATTGGTCTTTACTGGCTTTTTAATAATTTCATTTATGAAATGGGAAAAACTGGTATGGAGGAAGGAAAGCAGTGCATGACTATTTTTTGTTTATACATTCTGGGAAAGACAGTTAATCCCTGCCTTACCAAATGGCAGCTGAGCTCTCTGTTGTGGGGAACAGGAAACCTTTTCTCCATACTGCTCCACCTATGTTTTCCAAGTCTGCACGCAGTGCCCTTTCCTGTAACCTGGATACTTCTACAGTACTGAAGCCCTTCTACCGCAGCTAAACAGCTGGTTTAGAATTACTTTGAAATATATGTTTTATAAACTATAATTCTGCATCTGGATGCCTGAAGGCAGTTGGCTACAAAATGCAAGGGTGCGAGGACGGTTCTATCAGGCAAAATGCTCCTAGACTGTTTTCTCTACCCAGCTGCATTAGTCTGTCTTGCTCTGAGGTGGAACGGAACCAATTTTCTTTTCAGTAATTTTACTTTTCAATTAAGTCTCTTCTAGGGCTGTTAATCACAGCAGAGATCCCTCATGTAGAACCCGAACTCCAGCACCATACAGCAGGTCTGGCTTTATGGACTTTTAAACCTTGCAAGTATGGCAGTCCAGATGCACCATGAGCCAAAATCTTGGAAGCCCCATCCTTCACCGGGGCTTATCTCATGCTTTCCAGCAAGGATGCTGGAAGTGCTAGGAAAACATGAACTTGTACATTTGGAAGCTCTAGAACCTGTTTTGAACCTGTGACTGTTCTCTGAGACATTAATGACAGCTGGTCATTAAACTGATCTCTGGTTTTCATTCCATTGTGTGTTCTTAGATTGCAGTGAATTATGAATTGTTTTGGCAAAGTAACTTTTTTTAAAATATAAGTAAATATTTACAGTTTTGAGAAAACATGGAAAAATGCGATACTGTAATCTGGTCAAGTCTAACCTGAGTAACCTGACCTTTTGGAAGGTGTCCCTACACATAGCAGGGAGGCTGGAATTAGATGATCTTCAAGGTCCCTTCCAACCCAAACCATTCAGTGATTCTAACACGAACGCTGGTTTTGTGGGAAAATTGCTTAAAGCTAGGTCCTTCAGACTCAGCAGTTCCCATATGGAGTCCTGGGAAATTCACAGTTTATGTGGTACATGCCCCAAAGACTTTCCACTTGATCCTTGCAAAAAGCTTCTTAATCCTAAAAGAAATAAAATTGAGGACTAATCTTTTAGGTTATTCAAAGTCAGTTCTATCCCTAGTTAATAATGAAGAATAAAAACAAGCAAACAACAACACTGAAAATTCATTTGTGATAATGGCACAGTCATAAAACCACTAAATAGCAAAGCTTATAATCAACAGTAAGGATCATGCTTAGCATCTCAGAGTTTGCACAATTGGTTATTAATCTTTTTCAACCAACTGGCATGGGCGATTCTTACAGCTGTATCTTTCTTGTTGTCTCTTTCAGGAGGACAACTAGGACTGCCAAGAGCAACAGCTTAGGACAACCTGTCTCTTCTCTACCCAAGAAGGTAAAAGAACCCAGAATGGTTTATCACCACCACACAGACACTTGTGATGAAGCAGCAGAATAACATCTACAGGCAATTACAGTCTTTTCTCCCCTGCTGTTGTCAAAGCTGCTTAATTTCTAACAATTTACATGGAGTTTGACCTCCACAATCATCCCCTTATTTCACAATCAGAAGACATACAAGTTGACTTTTTTGCGTCATATTGTGGGATGCTAATTGTTGGCTTGCTATATTCATAACTACTCCTTTTTTTTTTTTCCTTACGAATCACAGAAAGAAGCAGCACAGCACACAAAATGGTGTTATTCAGCGCAGAGCGTCTATGCTAAGAAATTCTCCAAGTATGAACTGCTAATTTCAAGGAGACGCATTTTTTTTGAAACTTTTCCATGCCTTTGCAACCATGTCTCCCTTTTTTTTCTATTCTACCACATCAGTTAATCTAAACAGAACTGGTGTGATTTACAGCAGTGTGAAGCTGGCATGGTGCAATGGAGATTCAGATCCTCACTATTTTCTAATAAGGGGAAAAGGTTAAGAGCACCTTTCAAAATCTAATTATTATAGCCATTTATTGCCAGGCAAATTTTCACTTGCATGAGTGAATGTTTTATAGGGTTCTGGCTACAGGCCACTCAGAGGTTTTAGATCAGTGGAGGCATGTCACATGCGTTATTCTTTAACAAACTTGTGTTATTCTTTAGAATGAGTGCTTAAGCAGGATGCTCCACTTGATTTATTCTGCAGCTCCACAGAAGAATCGAGTTTCTCCTCTTCCTGCTTCTTCATTTGTCATCCAAAAATGTTATGAGACATAACTATCTCACCTCGGAACACGAGAACTGCCCAAGCCAGTGCTTTGTCACCTGTGTCCTAAGCATGCAAACTCTGAGGACATTTTAACTTTCCCAGCAGCTCTATGCTCACTGCCAACTTTCAGTAACAAGAGGAATTTCCATCTTATATTTTGTCTTTTGCAAGCATTGCTCTCACTGTGCCATCACAGATATTTAAAAAGATGCATCAGAATCCTGGGTCAGAAGCCAAACTTCTCTTGAGATTTTTCCAGTTGGCCCTAACAGCAAGTTATGGGAGCCCTCCTTCAAAGCTCATGAGAATCAAAACACAGCCTACAAACAAGCTTAATTAAACTGTTAAGCTTCTATTCACATGACTGGGTGCAACTGCAGGATAACGCTCTTGGCTTGCTTATTTTTTTTTCCCCTCCATATTTTTCTTTTTATAAACACAGTGCCATGGGGTTGTTTCTTATTTTATTTAGAGATGCGCTGATGTGAAGCAAGTGCTCAGTCTGATCAAAAATTGCTTCTAGTTATCCAGAGCCCAGTGGTATACACTTCATTGCTTGTCTTCTTCCTCTGGCTGATGATTCCCTTATGATAAGTAAAGGAATAGCTGTGGCCATGTCACTGTTTTTGTTTGTTTTTTTTTCCTGTTTACTTTTGTCTGTCTGTTGTCATTGTTATATAATTTAAGAGGAAAAAAAAAAGCCATCAATAACAAAAAAAAAAACCTCAGAAGGCAAACACTCAGGAGCACACAAACACTCGTGTCTGATGTCTGACAACTAAGGAAAACTTGGTTTGCTTTTGGTTTAGGTTTTTTTTTTTTTTCAGATAATTAAAGCAATTAATTCCTCATATGGATTTCTGGTGAGTCTTCAAAAAAGTTCCAGAGATCCTATCATGACAGGAACCCACAGCACCTTCTGTTATTAATGTTTAAGGAAGATGTTTCCTTCACAAACAACACTTACTCCAGATCCTGAGAATATCAGTTGTAAATGCAGCTTATTGGCATCTTGAAGACACAGCAGGAGATCATATTTTACAGTTCCTTGCCCTCAGGCCATCTGTCATTGAAGTCAGTGATACAGACTATTTAGAAAACTATACTTGTAATACCCAAGACACTGTTGAAGGAAACTCAGCCATATAATAAACTAACTAAAAATAACTAGAAAAACCCCTCCATCCAAGCTTCATGACTGTTTAAAACCTTGAGAAAGACAATTATTCTTTTAAAACATGATAGATTATTTCCACTTCTTGATTTGTCATTCTGCTATACTAACAGACAGCAACTGCAGCATTTTAACTTGATACAAGACAACCATCACTGTCAAAGTACGATTAAAAGGCCAATAAACAGTGAAGTAATTATGGCAAAGATCCTCTGCCTCCAGGAATTTATTCTTTCTCCCCTTCAATCTCTGCTGATCTGAGAGGTCGGTGTCAAAAAGTCCTTTCCAAATAACTCCCCAAGTGCACCATAACCAGCCTACCAAAAGCCTAGATCTGTATAATTTTGTGGCTCTTTGGAGTCAGAACTAAATATATTTTCTTCCCAAGACTTTGCAAACACCTACACAGAATTTTACAGCTTGCATGTGTCTCAAAGCTAGAAGTCAATTAACAGAAAGCTTAAACCAGAGTTTCTAGCTCTGGTCAGCTTCAGAGCCTGTAACTATTTCAACACCAAAGGCAAGGTCCAAGCTCCCTGTCCTATACACAGGAGCTAACC
>JAOXJM010000033.1:4186540-4210625 GCA_026413425.1 Tringa solitaria | reverse complement strand
GTATTTGAGAAAGAGCTGGGGAATAGTCCTCCATCGTGATCAATGCTGAAAATTAATTTCTTGTATTTCCTGGCATAAATATGTCTCATCAGCACTGACTTTTTGTACCATAACCCCAAAAGGGCAAAGCACGCCAGCTGATGCATGCTGACAGATTTGCAATTATTGGCAACCAATGTAATACCATCATGTTTTGTGAAAGCCTGCATTTTCAGAAAACTGTGAATATATATAATATGTGTGGCCATTACCTCTTGTGGCGTTAATGCCACATTATCCATTTCTTCAGCTCGATCTTTCATCTTCAGGTCAGAGGTTAGACTGACCAGACTACAACTTTTCTATTATTAAGTATTCTGTCACACCAAGACAGACATTTTCCCTGCCCTATGTGTCAGAGAAACTGTCCTTTAGTGAAGAATAGTCTTACAGAGAACACAGCAATATGCTTAGGAGAAAATTAATGTTATATTTTTCTTCCATGAGAAGAAATTAAACAGTTCACAGCACAACACTTTCTAAACTTAAGAAAATAAAGTGCTATAAAAATACCAAATTACTCTTCTGATACTAGTTTTCATTTTTCCATTACTACAATACTTATTTATTAAGAGCCCACAGAGATTGTCCACTTGGTTAACTTAATAATATATAGATAATGTTAATCTTGCAACTCAGTTTCCATGATATTATGTTAGTGAAGCAGAAGTACATACATCCTATTAGAAGATGTTTTAAATAATATAGGATTTTTTCAATAGAGGCACACAAAGAAAATAAGTATTCAATATGAAATGCTTTATCAGTTCCAAGAAGATCTTTACAAATATAAGTAAGGCTTGGTCTCTTGCAATAAATCTCTTAATTAAGCAAAATAAAAACAATTGGTCAGATACTATATCTGGCAAACTCTCTGTCATATCTCTGCTATCACACTTCTGACTCTGGTCCACAAGTTTTTCCCCTTACAGGACAAGTCTTATTAAACTTTGGCTCAATAACATTTTCTCATGAACTTTCCCCAACATGACATTATTTATTTTGATCAGATGTACAGAGGGAAGGAGAGAGAGGGAAGTTGCCAAGAAACTAAGTGAAAACAAAAAAACCTAAGCTCTCCTCAGACAAATTCATATTAGTCTTTGTACCCAGGGGAAAAGGAAAGTCTGAAAGACTGCAGAAGAGCAAAGTGTATGAAGAAAAGAAACAGCCTGTTTCTTCTTCTAAACCAAAATAAGACGATTCACAATTATCAATGCTCTTCTGAAAACTGTCTCAATACATATGCTTCAGTCATATTAGGCAGTTTCTTAGCACAAATTTATGCTGCTTTATTTGATACAACCAAACACAGATGAGATTTTTCCTGTTAGAGTGGATTTGTCAGTTATAACATAAAATGCGTATTTCCTGAGAAAGCCATGCCCTTATAATATGACATACTGAAAAAAAAAAATTGAGGAGAAAAAGTAGGATTGAGAAAGGTGGTTCTTTAAATATGTACAGATTTGGTTACAAATGATCTGCAGCTTGGCAGCTAGGTGTGTTATAACCGTACTTCCATCATTTTATCAATTTGCTTTTACACACTTTGTTTTAGGACTTTGAGTCTCATGGCTCAAACCAATTTTATTTTTAGGAACAGTAGATAAATGAGTTGTCCCCTATGCCACAGCCTACCCTCACCATTGCAGGTCCTTAATCCTGGGTAGATTGCTGCTGGTGGGCCTGCCTACATGGGGGCTGCATTTATCATTGTTACAGAAAGGCTTTTGCAGCTCATCACCTTTAAAGAGGAGAATGAACTAGCAAAGATTTCATTTTATTTTTTCTATTTTGCCAGCAGTTCCATCAAACTCTTCTAAAATCAAACTGGACAAGCAACTACCTAGTATCAGTGATTCTCAGCTGTAGACACACATTGAAGAAAAATCAGTGGTGAAATCAGTGGTGAACAAAGAGACTTGGTGAAAGGGGTAGAAAAACATAACCCGCAAGAGAAAATACTTACAGGGTTTCAATTTTGATAAACATCAAAGGAAAATAAAGCAATGAAAGACCAGATAACTCCCTATACTCCAGTCCTAGCTACATTCTCTATCCATAAGATGTGCAGTTATTTTCTTTTTCACATATAGATCGCATTCTGTTAGGACTACTATGTTAGCTAGGAATATTTCAATTTAAAAACTACGTATCTTTTTAAGAAGAATTTCAAGAGTAAGAATTTCCAATTTAATGTGATTTTATTTTGGGGTACCATTTGCTCCATAAAGGTTACCTAAAGTCATCCAATCTTTAAAAATAATAAACTTTAAGTGGCTACCATACTAACGTGGATTTTTGCTTATGAGAGCTGCTTTAATTATTAGCTGTCCTTCCAATGAAGCCGATGGCAGAAGATGATGTTAGGCACACACTTGAGCTGAGGACAAAAATCAGCAGTATGCCATTAGCCCCCTCCTCTGTCGTATTTCTTTAATGTATATATTTCCATTTAAAAACACATTTTCATTCCAGGTTGGTAGACCGGACAATTAATCCCCGGGCGTTTGCAAAGGATCTCAATTTTACAGCAGGACGTCCGTTTATATTAGTTTTCAGAACATGAATGCTCTCTGGATAGCCAATTCCATTCTCAGCACTTCAGTAGGAGATTCAGCCAAAGAAGATTATATTTGAACTTAGCCTAGCAGGAAGCTCCTAGCACTGTATTTTGGACTTTTCCTCTGGTCTTTCTGGTCTCTTGCCAACTAATCACTTGAATGAGTGACAAATTGCTGAAGACTATTGGAGTCTTGTGGTAACAGTTTTAAGTGTTACGAAGTTTATAAGGTTTTGGTTTTATGGGGTTTTTGTGTGTGTGTGTGTGTTTGTTTTTTTTTAAATTCATCTCTTTCCAAGAGTAATCACAGATACAGTATTAATTTATGAATGTACCATTTCAGGTCCAATTTCTAGGAATATTTATACACCTGTTACCCCATATCAGTGGTTAAGGCCTCGAACTTCACCAGTTTCTTCATGGAAATGTTACAGGGTGCTATTATTTGTAGAACTACAAAGTCACTGTGGGACTTACAACACCCTATCCTCCCACTTTAAAAAAGTTTTGCTGTTCAAACTGCTGCTGCTCAAATGAAGATGAGATTCAACATACAGAGAGGTAACAGCACCACGCAAATCATCAAGCTGCCGGTACCACTTCCATGTATTTGCCAAAAGAGGTTTCCACTCTGTAAGGCATATCAGTTTGCTGTCACATCAGCAAAATTCAAGCGAGTAAAAAGGCCAGAAAACTTTCTTTAGCAAATGCAATTTTCGTTTCCAAAGAATTACGGTTTTGTGGGCATATTGTCTTTCTCAGCCCATGCTTTTAAAATCACCAGAGCCTGAAAAGAACTTTACAGATAATCTAACTTTAACCTAAAAGCAGGCAGGGCTAGCCTACTTGGAAAATGAAAGTCTGAAGAAAACCACCCTCTGCATTACCCACACACCAGAAAAATTCACCCTGCTATTAACATCAGTGTGTTTGCCTGAATTTGACATTCTGGAGTTGTGGTTTTATTTGTTTTTTAATGGATAACTACTGAGTTTTGCCATCTACTTTAATTTCTTAGCTCCCCAAGATATAATCTAATGTGCTCAACATCACCTATGTTATTCACTTTGTACTTTTAATTTTCTGATTAGGAAAGCCCTGACCTGGCAATACAACAGCTAAATACCAGGGAAATCATTAATCAAGAATCCGAAATAATATCAGATCTGGCTTCTGTCTTAGATGACAACATTCCTGCCCTATTCCTTTCCCACATCACCTGTTTCTGAACACAGCACTACCTACCACTGCTGGAACAGCACAGCCTATGCAGCTGATGAGGGTATTTTTTTTTAAGGTAATGCATTTGAACTAAAGTAAATTACATGGTTCATTTACGATCTATTTACTTGTTAAGTGACTCAGTCCAAATCCTTTCACATTTTAATTTACATCAGAGTGATGCAGTGGCTGGGTATTCTTTACTTTCAGGGAGGTTTAAAATTGAGTCATAGAACTAAATGGTGTACAATGCTGATCTATAAACAAGCTTTCCTGTATGATTCACACACACCATTCACATATCTGAATTGGCACTGGTAAATTAACATGCATTTACAAAATGATGTGTTTACTCCTGGGAAAGCAGGGGGGGAGATTGGGGAAGAAAAATAAAAAAAAAGAAAAAAAAAGAAATCATTAAAACAGCCAGACTACAAACTTCTTCCCTAGATGATTTCAAGTCATCCAATCCACTAGCCAACTTGTTCATTTATATAGGTTTTTAAAGCATACTGTGTTTTTATAGACTGAGTACATCATCATAACTCATCACAGTTACATATATGTACTTACGTATACATTTATTTATAATGACTAAAACAAATAGAAAGGGAGGAACAACACTTACTAAGTGCCCGCTCAACACAAAAACTAGCCTGAAACCACTGAAGCACTCTGTGGGCTGTGCAATTCACATTCTTGGTAATAATTGGGGAAAAAAAAATCCTTTTTTTCAGCTATTTCAGATCTAAGGAATTAGTTATTATATCACCACTTTTGTTTCTTTATTCTTAGATGCAGAATATGAATAGCTCATTAACAAGCTGTAAACATCCACTGTGACAAAATGTAAGTAATTCATATAGGGACAAAGCATAAAGTGGGTTGTAACCAGATTTTGGGGAGGTGGGTGAGAGAAGCTTTTCCCAGCCTGTAAAGAACAGATGAGTGTGTGTTGGATATGAAATTAAATTGCAGATCTTAGTGGGGTTTATTATTAGCAAGAGGACTGGGTTTATTTTTTGACAAAATGCGGTGGGGAGAAAAAGCAAGAGAAGTGAAGGAATACAGCCTGAGATTCAGACACCAATACGGATTTTAATGAAAGAACTGTATGAACCTGAAAGCCAAATGTAGCACCCTTCCACAGCAAGCACTTTAGTCTTTTGCTGCTAGCCAAAGACACACACATCAGAGCCTAAAACCAGGACACCTTCTAATTACTTCTTTAACCAGCTTTTCACCCAACTGCCTTAAAAATCTGGCCCTGTCTCCAATGTATCACAAAAAACACACTTGAATTCCAAAAAAGGATTCAGGCTTGCATGACATAAGAGGATAGACAAGGGAGCGTGGCAGCATTGGCTAGGGACAAAATAGAGCCTATCCTGCAGATAAAACTATTTGTAAGATGCTATTGGAATGGTAAATGTAAGAACTGGGGAAAATCTACTCCTATTCCACTATTACTTTTGAAAAGGAACTTAAAAATCTATCTTGTATAATTTTTTCATTTTACAGTGTCACCCTTTCCATTTTAAAATAAAAAGTAAAACACAAAGACCAAAAAACTGCTGGTTAAGGTCAAATAAAGCAGAACTTATTTCTAAGGAAAAGTCTGGGAATATTCACTGATGTGTTTCACCAGGAAAACAGAGACCAAAGGAGAGTTATTTCATGTAACAAAAAAAAATAAAACCACAAAATACCTTCTACAAACATTATAATTTAAAAATCCTTGCCCTGAAGATGTACTATACCAGCAAAATTTAGATTTTAGGTAAAATGGAAGGAAAAGTTGGCCTTGCGGTCATTAGTCAAACATATTTAGCTAGTGCATACAGAAATGCTTCTGCAGTCACAGAACAAATGAATTAAGGTATCTCAGTTTTTTTCATCTATCCAACAAATGTGCTTTAAAAATCCACCAAAATTTAAGACTAGGATTTAAGTTATAGATCTCTAGGCTGCCCTGAGAAACATCAGCTGTAGTCCTTACCTCTAGGCAGCTGCTTCCCACTTTCATCCACCGGAAGACTACAGCTGACAATTTAAAATTATCAGTAACTGGTGCCTGCACAACTTAAAACCCCCATGGTATGAAATGAAGCAGTCCAAAGGTGGTAGAAAGCAAATCATTCCTGCAGAAGGGGAGGCAGCTGGGTAACTAGCTGAAGTCTGGGAGCAGGACAGCACGAGAGAAGGCAGCCCCACTAGAAACTTCAGCGTTTAGAACACTACGCTTGTACCATCTCCCCTTTCCCATCTTCTGGCTTACCTTTGCGGTTTGCTACTACGAAATTGGGTGGGTTGGTTTGGGGTTGGTTTTTTGGGTTGTTTTTCTTTTTTTTTTTAAATGCCAAACATATTGAAAGTCTCATTTTAATCAGGCCTTCAAGGCACAGTTACATCCTCCCAGCTAGCAGGAACATCTTACTTGAAATTAAGACATCGTACCATGCTTAAACACGGGACTGGAATTCACTAATTCTCCTCTGAAACACGAAGCCTCAGAACTTCACAGGTCGCGCTAATGTGATTGAAATCCCACATATGCAAGGAGGAGCAAAAGCTCTTCTGACAGATTTTCCTTTCAGTCTTCATATCATTTTAGTTTATATGTCTCCTAGGCAATTTTCCTTTAGCCAAGAGAGATTCTGTCACTCAAATATGCTTGTGGGACTTCATACAACTCATATTGACTAAAGGGGGAAAGAAATTACCAGTATTCTTGGAATTGCAAGGGTTTTGTAAGCCAGCTAATACAAATGTTTAGACTCAAGTTGAAATAATTTGCTTTATTAAGTGACCTGAGTCATTAAAGAGAAGTCACAAAGACAAGTAAAGCTTTATTCGATATATTTCCAGAAATTATTTGCATTGAAATATTTTAAATTATCAACTTTTGTACCTAAATATTTAAGGTATTTATACCTGAACCATTTTGACTGCAACCTCAATGCCTTTAAAAAAAAAAAAAAGGAAAAAAATCCTAAAATATTTCTTCCATAGTATCAATTCTTTATTTCCTGAACTGAAAGCAGAAACAAATGGATAAAATCAGCAGATGTTTTCCATGGGAAAACAAAGACCTTAGAACAAACTTGTTTAAAATCTATTAAAAAAAAACAACAGGTTTGTCCTTTCCATAGTGTACACTAAGACAACCAGTAAAGATTTTCATATTCCAGTCTGAGTCCTACTTGACATTTTGTTGATCGTACAACTATTTTCTTACTCCAATGACTTTTTTTATACAGTTTTCATTTAAGTGAGTTCAGAAAGAGGCTTCACACAGTCCCAGACTGTGTACTGAGAGCTACAAAGGGAGCATGCCTGTGGGACACCTCATCTCTCAGCGAGAGAAGACTGGAAATGCGAGAGCTAAATTAATTCTGCTCATTAACAAACCTTGAACGTGGACCTTGTATAACACAAGAAATAATAATGTGCCAGGCTCTCATCCAGTATAGTATTGCAATACATGGTATTTTAGGAGGTTTAGTGTTTATATTAATGTTTACGGATTACCACGTTAAGCAGTAGACTTCCTCAATGGTTTTCTTGAACCAGTTCTACTCTATATCATAATATATCAGGAGTGATGGTTTGGACGACCATTATTGAAACAAAACTTATGTTGAGTATTTTGCACAGTTAATGCCGCTCCTGTACCCAACAGCTGCTATGTTACCGCCCTCTATTCCCAGAAAATCCATTTCCTTAGTTGAACTAACAACTTTTTAATGTATTAAAATGTGGTAAAAGTAATGTATTAAAAATGAATTATTTAAAAAGGGAACTGATTTAATTGTTCTGGTTAAAATACAATGGGCAATCAGCAGTGGCTTACTTCCATCTACTTGACATTGTTGAGGATGTCTCCAGAAGTGAAATCAAGATCTAAGTAAAAGCAGCAACAACAAAAAAAATACTACCATTCACATCCTTCATTAGTTCCTAGGAGAAAGAACTGCCTGAGCATCTTAAGCTTATAAATTTGATGTACACAGAGGGACTTAAAGGGAGCAATCCCTACTGACTGATGTACAAATACTGAAAAGTTCAGCAGTGCTCGAAGTCAGCAATCAAATTCTCTCCCCTGCCAAACTTCTCTCTGAGCATTCAAAATAAAAGGGAAATTGTAAAATGCATGGCTTCAGATTTGGAGAATACCCTGTTATCTGGCAATCTACACACAATTTGTCTGGACTAACAACTGATAAACAAAGTCCTGCTCCACTGAAAACAGAGCATCTCCACAAGAATATGCCAGTCTGAATGAAATCTCAAAAGAAAAAAAAATAGGAAAGCTCTTTCTTTGTATGTCCAGGGAGTTATTTTTGTGGAAAGGACATAGTGAAAGCAAGACATGGCATCAAAGAGCGGATAGTCT
Source organism: Tringa solitaria (assembly GCA_026413425.1). Lineage (NCBI taxonomy): Eukaryota > Metazoa > Chordata > Aves > Charadriiformes > Scolopacidae > Tringa > Tringa solitaria. The sequence goes on along the minus strand of JAOXJM010000033.1, from coordinate 4,202,403 downwards.
GATGCTTTAAGTAACCGTTTGAGATGTGAGAGGGTATTTCGGCTTCTTGTTCCTCCTGAATCAAAACAGGGCATCTTGGCAGCAGCCTTAACCACCAGCTACCCTTCTCTCTCTTTTATTTTACAAAAAGCATTGATAGAAGCATAAAAAATATGGTTTAACGTCAACAGCTTCTGCCTGCTTTTGAAAATGACTATTGCAATATCTTTCTCTGGAGCTTCATATTTATAAACCTTGTTAATTTCTTTTTTAATTTATTTGGTAAAATTCCCCTCCCAGGAGGTAGGGTGGGGGTACTTTGGGTTGTCTTTGCTAGTAAACTCTTTCACAACTGAAACTCTCTAGTTTTTTTTTTATTTTAAAGGGTGCTTATTCTTAATAAAAATCTATTATTCATGTATGAACCCTTAAAAGAACACCACTAAGTCAATTCACATTAGCTTAACCCCAGTGCATGCAATTTGAACACTTCAATATTCATATTAGCTATTAAGAACAGACAGTATTTCTGCCATTTTATATTGGTATACTTGCATAGTAGTCAAGATGCTTTAGCAAACTGTTTTATCTAGTAATCTCATGGCTTCAGAATTAGAGTGAAAATTATGTACCTGGTAAAGTGTGTAATAAGACACATTCATGTTTTAGTTTTATTAAGGCATATTTCCCACAGAGCTGAATATTCTATTTTTCCATGGGGATAATGTTTCACAGCTATCAAGAAAAATATTTGTTATGAACACTGTGGTGTATGAACTGTCATAATATATATGGTTATTTTCACATTTAAACCTAAGCCTTTTCCTGTACTTCTTAGTCATAACATTATTTGCAGATTTGAGGATGCTCCACTTTATAGCACACACCAATCTCTACACATCCCTAGCTCCTCACTTTTTCCAGATACGATTGCTCCCTCATGTTTTCTCAGAAAGAAGGCGAAGAGTATATTTCTTGCAAACAGCATGAATACATTCTGATTGAGCTGCAGCAACCAGGGGGCACATGAAAATAATAGGATATTCCACTAGCTATCTTGAAATTAATAGTATATTTGCCTCATGTTTAATTATCAACTTCAAATTTTTAAGTAGTAAAACAATCTGCATACATCAGAGCATTGTGCAAACTACTCACTAGTTAGTGAGGTATTTGGATGAAAATATTTTGTAGGAAAACCCATGCCTGTTGGTTTTGCCAAGCTCTGTTTACTCATTATGCTCAAGAAATTATTGTGCGTTTGCAAAGCAGTTGGCAAAAACAAGACAACTCAATATTTGTACCTTTTATGTGTGTGCACGCGCTTATCCTCCCTCCATATCTTCAGTTCTCCCTTTCACTGCCTGAAAAACAAGCAGGAGTAAGCAGCCTTAGAAATCTCAGCTGGAGCTTCAAATACAGATGGACTCAGGAGATCCAGAGCATTTTGACCTGAATAGCCAGCTAACACAGGAGGACTAAGCTTAACCAGTTCTTTGGTAAAGTTTGAGAACACCCAAAGAGGTCACCATGCTTAATCACACACGCATATCATGCACACACACAGGCTAAAGGAAAATCCTGCAACACTGAGCAGAGGAAAAAACAACAGGAATTACTAACTGAATTATAACTACAAATAATGCGTAGATGGTTTTTAGTCCCAAACTGTTATTTTTCTCTTCTGCAATAAATCTAGCGCCTATGTATGATTTTTCTTTCATTGTTCCTCGACATCCGTGAACTCCTTTTTTCTTTTTAAATGAATCTCAACCATACAAGCGTGCATCCATCTTTATTTGGGATAACAAAGCCTGCTTGTACATAGCTGGCAATATTTTCAGCTCTTTGTGGTGACAGAAGAATATAGTCTTTTCCTGCCTAACAGCATTTTCCACTTTTAAACTACATCATAGCAGAAGGTGGGGGGGGGGAACACAACAAAAGCTATAGGAGGGACACAAGCTTTACAATTGTTGTCCTGTCTGCAATCCAGATGCCTCTTCCTTGCTGCTCTACCTAACGTGAGCAGCATGTTTCTTGGTAGTAAACTGTTGAGAAGTCAGCCTGTGCAATGTCGGGGTAAGGTAAGCTGGTGAGGACTGCTGGAAACAGGTCTGGCAGGTCAGCTCTTTGCTTAGCAGCACATCCCACCTGCCACAGGGTGGTGGGATGCCTTCAGTTCCTGTGCATCAGACATTTCTATCTTCCCCTCCTCTTCTTAGAATCATAGAATCGTGTTGGTTGGAAGAGATTAAGATCATCAAGCCTGACCATTAGCCCAGCACTGCCAAGTTACCACTAAATTGTGTCCCTCAACACCACATCTACAATGTCTTTTAAATACCTCCAGGGATGGCAACCAAACCACTGCCCTGGGCAGTCTTCTCCAATTCTTCTGGGGAGTGGGTCATCACCTCCTGGTGTAAGGCAGGCATTTTGTGCTTCTCTGTTTTGTGGAGACTTTACTATTGCATCTTATTCTCTCACTATTAGCTCTTTGATGTCAGCTATAGAACACCCATTGCTCTCTGGAAGCAGAAGTGTAGATAGTATTTGAAGTCAGGAGTTATGAGAGCATGGTAGCTAAACCCATTTCCCTAAACAGCCAGCAAAACAGATTTCATCAGAGGCAAAATATTTCAGAGTTTAAGAGATTTAACAGAATTCAAAAGCAAGTCCGTAGGACAGATAAGGAAACTGCTAGGAGACATAAATGGAATAAATGTAGATAATTCCCTTTCACCTGCCAGGAGGGAGAGACCTATAAAAAAGAGACCTATAAAAAGAAAATATTGTGTAGCTTTAAAATGTATTGTTAGGTTATATAATGGTTAACCATCAGCTGTTTTCACATCTTATCCTCAACAAAAAACACACAATCTTTTTTACAATTTCTAGCTTTTGATAACAACATGCTTGCATGTTTATTCAGATGACTGCATCATATCCCATCTCCCTTTTGCTGAACTCAGAGCTTTTTACTAATCTAGATCCAAAGAGTCCAGAGACTCCTTTCTTCCAGGTGGTCTGTTTAGCATAGTTAATTTGAAATGCACTATTGACCTTAAGTTTGTATTGTACAGTTGTTTACTGTTAAACCAGATGGAAGACCCTGAACCCCAAAGCTTGTCTCCACCCTTGCCAGCTTACCTAATAAAAGATTCTGTCTCCACCAACAAATTTCCCCCTATTTACAGGTTCAGAGAACAAAGCCTACAGCAACACTACTATTGTATCACTACACGTGTTGACAATAATACTTTCTCAGTAACTAGCTTCTCAATAAACAAACTACGTATAAATCAAATTTAGGTCTTCAGTATTCTTCTGTCAAAAGTACATTGTTTTCCATAGGTCAGATTCTTAAATATATGAGATTAACTGCACACTGATCTTGCCAACCTTTCTCAGTTTCTGGACAGTAACAAATAGTCTATTTCTAATCGTGTTATAAAGTGTAGGGTCATAAAACCCATGATTGTATTGCTCTGAAAATTCACCATAAGCCTGAGGCACTAATCCACTAGGTATATTAGATTAGGTTTCCCTTTTGCAATTGTTCATTTATACCTTTAACGCTGCTCACAGAGCAGGGCCCTGAAAGCCATTGTTAATTGCTTACATTTAGGCTTTGCTTCTTGGTGTGACATGAATCAATCTTGCTATCATAACGTCAGCAAAGAGAAAATGTCCATTGCCTTAGTTTATAGGGAAATATTATTTTTCTGAGACTAGAAACCACTGACATTTAAGCCTAGTAAATAGCCTTGATTTAGAAAAGAAAAATAGTCATAGGTGTGCCCTATTATATAGGTGACATCAGCCAAAGCTTATTTTGGTAGAAAATTTGAGGAGGAGCAGGAAAGGACTAAAGTCTTTTTTTCTCATTCCTATATTGTGTTTTAATTAGCTAAGTGAAACAACTAGCATATCTAGCTAGTATAAACCAGTTTATTTTAACTAAATCTCCAAAATGTGCTCAGCTATTACACATGACAGAGTTACATTACCAGAGGTCTGTGGTAATACAAATTGCCTGACTGTTTAAGAGTGGCCCTCAAGGCAAAGCAGCAGTGTTGAAATCACAGGCCAATAAGAGAACAATCAGGCACATAGATGATGATGATACCTAAAAGACAGACCTACAGAAAAGTGCTATTGGATACCTAAACCACAGGACAAAATGACTTCTAACTTTTCCTTACTGGTCTTGTTAAAACAATACAAAGTAAAACTGTTCTCCAAAGAGATCACAGAATCTTTGAGGTTGGAATGGAACTCTGGAGGTCATCTTTTCCAGCTCAATCATGGCCACTAAAAGTCAATTGCCAGGACCACATCCAGGCAATTCTTTCACATCTGCAAGGATGGGAACTCCACCATCTTCCTGGGCAACTGGTGCCAGTACTAGAAGGATATCCGGTGGCTTGGAAGGATTCAAACAAGAAAAAAAGAATGGACCTTATGAAATATCCACAGGATTAAAAAAGGTGTTAAAGAATGAGAATAATAATGCTGTCAGAAAGATTTGAAGCATATAAAGAGAAAAACAAGACAGAAATTGCCAAGGGAAACAAGGGTTATGCACTACAACAACAGCATAAAGACAGGTTAAAGAAAGCTTTAAGCACAGTATCTGGAAAAACTACATAAAAGTTTCCCAAAGGAAAATGCGAATGCTTTGTTGCTTCAAATCACTTAAAAATTGTATGGAGAAAACCTATGAGCATATCCTGCTGGAAGAATCAGAGTGGCACAGATACACAGCAGATGAGTTGATGGACTCTTTTCCATACAGGGTCCTCAGTCAACACAAAAACCAACAGATTAGATAGATAGGAAGCAGCCAGCCTGGACTTTTGGTTTTTTCCAGTCAAGTTTGAGATGCTCCTTGGCAGAAGAATAGGGAGAGAGAAGCTCAGCTCCCTGGTGACAGAGTTCCTGAAACTTTAGATAAAATTAAATATAAATATAGAAATTGTCCTTATAAACTTTTAAATGAAATCTCAAGTTTGGGATTAAGACATACTAAGCTTTTACCCAATTTTCTGCTAAAGGAGATCTTTTCAAGCTCAGGCATGACAAAATGGAGATATCTGCTTCTATCACAAACTAATTTGAGCCAGCATTTTCAGCTCTGTCTAGCACAGAGATTAGATAGCCCAGGCAATTTTTTATAACAGGACCCAAGCTGGAGCGGTACGATTGCTCTTGGTGAGATTTATGGAAAGTCATTAATGATTAGTACTACTGATTGACAACGATTAGTACTCCTATAACGATAAGTCTTATTCTACAATGTATGGTTACAAAATATCAATTACAGTCAGGGAATGGGTGGTTTTACACATTTTCTTGCTCATTTCTAGAGGAAAAAGTAAAGCTACATCATTCACTACTAGCATCCTGAAAAGCTGAAAGGAACATTTTGTGAAACTTCATTGCTTCCACAAAATACCTGTATTTTACTGCCCTATTTTTTTACTCTTATGCATCTGCATAGGTATGTAAAGATGTTTACAAGAGTTAAATGCTCTAAGCTATAATTGCTATGCTAATTATAACTATTGCCTGAATTTAGAAAATGTTATCGAACATGAAATTATACATCATCAGGTAGGAAATGTTACTGGTTGTCGACAGTGGCTAGTTAAACTGATCAGCTCCAATACTTCCTCACTCTTCAATTAATGCCATTATTCTTATAACCTCTTTTCTTCACAGTCTCTCTGCTGGTTCACTGAGCACATCTTATGCACTTCGTGTGATAGCTATGCAGCAGGAACACACCCCAAGAACAGCTCCCATATCTGGTGAAAAATACACAATCTAGTTTTGGATCTCAGCAGAAATCAGCTGAGAAAACAACTTAAAATTAAAACAGTCCTGAGCATCCCCCAGAGACAAATACGTAATCATCCAGAGACTTAATTAGTAAAAAAATTATGTGTTTAGAAGCATTAAGCAGGTCTGAGATATCCGAGACAAATTTTCTGAGAGGTTCTGAATTTTTAATACATGCATCACTTATATCCTTTTTGAAACAAGCCATATTCTTAAAAAAAAAATAACAAACTGAAAGAAGATTTGCAAATAAATAATTTACTTTTTGTTTTAGAGATGAAAACAAGCAAACTAAATGTTGTTCAGCAATAAGTCATTCACATTCTGCTTCCAAAAGGCAGAGCGCCTATGTATGTAAATAGGAAAGGGTAAACCATGCACTGTTCCTTGGAATCGAAGAAAAATTTACTGCCTAGTCCATGAACTTCTAAAATGTGGATCCAAATCCTCTGCTAGACGTTTAACTTGTGAAAACTCTCTTCCAAGCAGTAACAAAATAAATATAATCTATTTACATGAGGTCTGTTAAAAATGTGACTTTGCAAGATAAAACAAATTGCAAATTCTTTGTACATCCTCTCAGATCAAAACTATAAGACTCTAGTTTACACACTGTGATTCACCTTGCGCATCCATTTAAGTTTAAAAAGTGCAATGCTGGCAAAAAAAATCTAATCAGGACTTGTTCTGCATTGATTTTCTCTTCAGTAAGGTCAAATGTCATGTTTTGTGAACACAATTCTAATCATGTCATGCAGATACATAATTTTTTTGGTATCCAAAAAAACTTCAGTGCAAGCACACCATCAGGACAGCTGTGTCTACTTCTTGTCTTCCATATAGGAAGATAAAATTCAAAAGAGAAGATACTTATTCAAACATATCCATAGCATATTTTCAACTTATTTGCACATTTCTAATAACTTGTTCTGAAGCACGTAATTTGCTTTTTCAACTGAAATTACCTTTACAAGAACTTCACACAACCTTACTCTGGACTTGTTGGTTCTTTTCTATTCACTTTAGAGCCAGAATCCACCACTAAGTTACTGCACCTCCACACAACAGCACCAGACAGATGGTCAGATTCTACTACTAAAAGTACCGCTACAAGCCCATAACAAAAAAGAGAAACCTTGACTCCTCTGGGTTTGCAACATGATTAAAACCTTACCTGCTTATCCTTGCAATCTTCAGTATTACATAGATGCACATCTAGTATATTGTCTTTGCTGTGATTTAACTGCCTGCATATATGCAACCCAAAAAATTGCTATATTCCCAGCAAAAAAACCCAAACTTTTCTCATTCTGACAGCAGAACAGAAAAAGCCTCTAATGGGCTCCCAAGATGCTCCTGTAATTGAACTAAGATCTGTATCTAAGCTACAGTAACGTATGATCTATGGCAAGTGGAAGCCAAACTCTGCACCGCTATTGAAACTGGACTGAGCACCAGACCGCTCCAGAGGACCTTGCACCAACCAAAGCCTCAATCATAGTGGCCAAAGGCTCTCTGCTTGCAGGAAATACTGCTTTAGAAACACTGCCCTAACTTGCAAATCCATCAGAGTTTAATCTTGTCCTGGAAAAGGCTTTCTCATCCCAAGGATCACAAATTATCAATAAGGAAGGAAGATTTTAGAAAGATGTTTTCTTATAATTTTTTTTTTTTTTTTTTTTTTAAAAAGACATAGCTGTCATCAACAGGAAGAGGAGATCTCTTGCTGGTAATGAATAAGCTAACTAAAGAGTTAGTATGTTATTTTTCATGTAATAATATGGTTTTGTTTTCAAAACAAGTTTGTTAATTCGGGTTTTTTTTTTAACCACACAAAAAGAAAACGTTCAAGACTGGCCCAGAATTTCAAATCCTCTTTTTCGTAATTATCCCCATCACATATCACCTTAGTGCACAGTATGTTAATGATGATACAATAAAACCCTACGGATTACCTGTAGCAGAGTTATTCACTGCAGTCCCCTCAAGACAATTTCTGAGAGCGTTCCCTTGCAAACTTTCACCATGGATCCTGACTTCAATCCCACTGGAATCTCAAGAGACCAAAATAACTCAATGTGCCTGTGAAAAGACAAGAGCATTTGTGTCAAGGCCTTACCTCTGGACTTGTGCTGGTTCTAAAAGCCTAGCAGATTTCTAACTTTTTTTAATTATTTTCCATAGCGTAAGCAGAGCTGTTTCCCTCCTTTCAACTTGTCACAGGTATATCTTCTCCGATATTACAGGAGAAAATCTATGTCACTATCATCAAATTCTAGCAGTGACTGTTAAAATAGGAACCCATTTCTCCTATTTCCATCTTCCTAGGGAAGACAAAACACCAAGAAACGTCCATAGAGGAGATTAAAAAAACCTGTGAATAAAGTCTGAGAAATACCTTTCAACACGCAAAAAACGTCTATATCTGCTTAATGCTTTTTCCAACAAATATCCCAATTTCTGAAGTAAAATTTCACAGATAATTTTTTTTTATTTGCCTGGCTGTGACATCCAGGTACTTAGCATGATTTGTTTTCTCATCTGGAGAAAAATGCTACTTTGATTTTATGAAACTCAGTACACAGAAATAAAAACCTAACCTGTAATAACCTCAGATCACTTCTTTATTATTTTTCCCATCTGATTACATATTTGGGATGAATCAATAAAGCTTTTTGCAAACAACTTACAAGACTGCAAGCATATGGGATGTCTTTGAGGAAATGGTGCCAGGTATAACCATATGTTGTGTTGCAATAGCAAATATATCACGTGCTCTGAGAATCTGTCTTTCAGAACTGTGAGATTATTGAGGTTTTTTCATTCCATTATCAGATCTGTCTCTTATACTGTGGATGCTGGTTTAGAAAACCTAGAACATCTTCATTCCTTAGGCATTGACTGTGCAGGGCATTCAAGAACCACATGCTATCATTTTGGGAAATCAGTACTTTTAATTATTATCTTCGTTAAGACTAATTATATTTTAGAACCCAAAATAGCTTATTTCTCATTTTCCATTCATTCACTATTTCCTCTTCAAGTAGTCTGCAGATGTATGCAGTTCATGACCGTCAAATGAAATCACTGTTGTAACTTCTCAGGTTCTAGTATTTTGAATCCAGCAGAGTCCTGCCCTGCACATCTTTATCTCCAGAATTTATGTAGCCTTTATCACCATACCATCCTTAACCGATCAGATGTTTCCAGCTTTATAACATTCTGTGAAGTGGGGAAGTAAAACGTATGTTTCACTAGTGGATCAGTACATCATAATTTCCATTAAGTGATTTACCCAGGGTTATGAGAGACATGCAACCAAGGCAGAAATTGATCCCCTGGCTCACATTGCAGTATGACCTTCTATTAGAATCATATTTTGCCTTCTCAGCCAGCCTCAGCTCTATTTTCCTAACCATGAATAGGTCATCTATTAGAAGAATAACCCATATACGTAGACTCGCATCACTTCTTAAGAGTACCTCCACAAATCAAAGTCACAAACCGCTAAAATTCACAGCTCCCTCCAAGTCATTGATACACTCATTTCCACCAGGCCTTGGATCCTGTTTATCATCCTCTTCTGGGCAATCCTTTGCTCCTTCATGTCTACTAGCACTTTCATGCTCTAAACTAGACATGTTCCTTTCTGGTTGTTCCTTAATTATTGACTGGGTTAGCCCTTCACATTAATCCATTCCTTACCATTCAGTCCTTATAAATACTAATATGACTCAAAATACAGCTTCTGGAGTTTGTGCAAACAGAAGTTAATGACTCCATCTGACAGGGCTGCTATAGAGCAGGTATTCTTCCTGGCACTACAGTGAAATTGGTGAATCACGTTACCTACAAATTTGTCCTCACACATTTCAGGAAAGGCCTACAACAGAGATACTTTTACCATATTATTTTTCTTTTTATAATTTGTAGTTCAGGTAGGAAAGGAGGCTTCTATAACTTTTATTCATGAAAGACAAACTGTTGAGTGGGATTTCAGCCTATAAGCTGCCTAACAAATTCATTAGCAATACCTTTATTTTCTATGGGAGTCTGACCATTAAAAAAAAAAAAAACAACCCTTTGAAGTCTGTATACAAACACTTTTGAGACCAGGAATTACACCTTAGGAAGCCCAGATTAAAAACAAGAAAACCACATGCAATTTTCTATTTATATCTACTTCTAGTGATATTTTTTTTTCTTTAAAACTTGAGTGAGTAACGTGTCAGTATAGCAATTAAGTAATTGTTTTCTCTTGACATGCACTGCCATTCAAACAAAATGCTGAACTGTAAATATATTCCTAGCAGGGACATTAAGCATGAAATAATAATTCCTCTTGATTGTTCATTAAATTTCCAGTCTAGTAACCTGTAGTTCAAAGCTAAGTTACATCTAATTCTCAAAAAACCATGGATCTTAGGCAACTGCCTTCCAGACAATGCAAGTGATCTTTCACTTTATATCATTGATATTTCAGTTATACTGTGACAGGCAAACAAAATTTGGAAGCGTTGTAAGAAAAATGCATCACACTATCTGTAAATAAACCACTCCAGTCACCAGACTGCTATTCACAGGAGTTTGTAAGCAGCACTAATTAGTGTCAGACAATTAAATAATTTATTATTCCTTTAGCAACTGTACTAATGTGGTCTCAGGGACTGAGCACACACATATGCAGGAAGATATATTTTATGCTGGTTTGCTACCCTGAGATATTTTTGAAAGGATAAAAGTCATGAGCTCTTGCCTTTTAAAGCAATAGACTAAAAAACAAAAGGCACACAGTGGACATTAGAAAGCTAATGTCTCTAAAATATTCAGTTCTTCATTTAAATTGGACTATATTTCTTTTTTTTTTTCCTACTATCCATTGGTGAAAGTTTCCCTTAAGAGTTGATCAGGTAAACGTTATTCACCCAAAACGGATTCATTAAATCAGTGGGGCTTGTTTTGGAAAATGGGATTCCTTGTGTAAATACCAACTTTCTGAATATGCTTATTGAAGTACTTAAGCAAATTTTTATTTGTTTTGTTTCTTGCAAACACATTAATACATCACCCTGACAAGGCCTTCATATTGTTTGTATTCACTCACAATCCCTTGCACACTTCACAGAACCTTGGTCTGTGATAAGTAAAGCAAATGATTATTTCCCTGGTTGTTCTCATTAATAGAAATGTTAATGAAAAACAGTGTAATAGTTTCTGTTTAAAAATACAAAACTAGTTATATGGGGTGGGAGGCTACTCATTGCTTCTCATCTGAAAGGAGGACAAAAAGCTGACAGAGAGACATGAAGTCATGAATTGTTTCTGTGGGAGGCACAGCCCTATGACACAACTCTGTTTGGCAAGAATATATTCCTAAAATAAATCCAAAAATATTAAAATTCATGGTTTTAACTTATTTCTACTACATTTTTTATTTCATTTTCATTGAGATTTAAGTTGGTTTCTTCATTTTCTAAAAATACCTTAAACTCTTCTACAAACTTGGAATTTTTTAAACTAATACTATTATTGTTAACATTCCAAAACTGCTTAAATTTCAAACTTTGAAGTACTACCAGTTGTAATAAATTGCATATTTCTCTTAACGAACAAATTTTATTTAGTGAGCAGAATGCTTACTAATGCATAGAACATGCCTACCTGGTTGAAATATGCCATTAAGTTAAAATACATGGAATTTCCTGCCTGAAGCACTTCATAATGAGCAGCAATAATAAAAATGGAGATAAAGAGAACCAAGGGAGTTTATTTATCTGATATGTTTTTGTTTGCATTTGCTTGCATCGCATAAGAAGCTTTTACGGTGTATTCAAAAGGATAACCACCATGATTTTAGGAAAGAAGCTGCAGTATGTGTTACCACAAAAGGAATTGCAAAAACCTGGGTCTGAATGGATTGGTTCCTCACAGACTTAGATATTATTTCCTGAACAGCTGCAAACATAATGATGGAGTAGCCAGGTCTCTGCAAGGCTGGACAGAAGAAAAACCATTGCAATTAGTTTCAGTGCTGCCCTTTCAGTACTATTAATCATATGTCCAGCCAGGAGCATTTACCGCTGTCAGTTGAAGTCCATTGGCAAGACACTTGGGCAGATCATTAACAAGAGAGTCTGGTCAAGTGTGGTTCAAAACCACAGAGTTGACAAAGCTTCTCCAACATCTATATCATATTTAAAAAAAAAAAGAAAATAGTTTTAATAATTACACCACTGAATAACAGCAAGGACTACGACTACTTTCTCCCTGTGCTTATAATGCCTTTTGTAACTGGTCCAGTTTTCAGTACAGACAGCTGGATGTTATTATAATGCAAATAATATCCCAAATAATTAATAATAGTTACTAAAGCATAATAAACCTTCATTTGTGAAGTCAATTATATCTTTGGACATAACAATGAGGAGGTTAAAACAAAAAGCACACACATATGGGCAGATATTAGTTGCAGCAACTACCTGTGACCTCATATACAACATAATTCAATTTGGAAGATATTAATGGTCCAACTATTCATTATAAATGCAGTCTGGAAACTATTTTCACTTTTAACATTGTTACATGTATTTTTTCAACAATAAGCATTAATCATCAAGATAATGCAAGAAGAGATCATATTTCATTAGAGTCATATAAAGACAGTTGAAATGTGAAGATTAACTTGGAATCATGATGCTGAAACAAGATAAATCTTATTTTCCATATTTGTCCCCCCAACCAGTTACAAAACACAACGGCAAAACATTTACTTCTTCAATCAGACATGGTCATCCCAAAGAAATCTGAACCATACTGCTATGAAATGGAAAGCGCTTTACAGTTTAAACTCATATATAGAGCCCTTCTGGCTACCTGTGAGGAAAACACATCCCTCTGCAAAACATCTGAAAGCTTAATTCTGGGAAGCAGGATCCGAAGAAATTTGGGACTATCTCTCTGTCATTCTTGCTATTGTGAGACAGCAAGGAAGAGCATAGAAACTATTTGCTTCCATTCCAGAAACGTACTTTGTTATAAAATTAAATGTTTCACTGTTGAACATCTCAGAAAGGACAATGTTTAGGCACGCAGTCCCATGCAGAGGCTGGGGAAGGCTAACGTCACCCTACTTAGCTACAAGTCCTTCTTGCACTGTCAGTAGGATGCTGCCGCTCACTCTCATTGCTGGGACAACTCCAAAGTTAACAGTAAAAGGGAGGCATAGCTGTCAAAAAAAGCCAGATAGAAGTGGTTTAATTAGCCTTAAGGCATTTTAAAGACTATTTAATTTAATCACATCAGTAGTAGACCAGCAGGTGTTCGTCCTGAATTAAACCAGAAGCTGGCTTGAAATACAAAGGTTTTCCCCAGTGTATTTGAACTCAAAATGACAGAAACTTAATTTATAAGTATTTTGGTATGGTCTTTACTTCAAAGAATTAAGAAATTTCTTTAACGATAATGGTTTGCTGCAGAATAATGCACAGATGTTGCTCAATCGTGTTGGGCAGTTCTCTGTGACAATGTCTCTTTTAAACAGAGGGTTAGTTTCATTCAGATCAGAAAAACCATGAATGCTCCAGGTCCTGGAGAAAGTTAAACTACTATAAGGTAGTATAGGTATACTACTATATAGGTATAAGGTGGTGTACAGATAGATAATTTCCTTTTCTGCTCTGAAATTTATACAATACTAGGACAATTGCATACCCTTTACGTATCGTTTTAATACTATAATCCACCCCATCCTTCTCACAGAGCATGATAAAAATCAAAACCTGGAGTTCTTCACTTCTTCACCATCCTCCCCTTCCCCATCTAAGAGGCTAAGTTATAAGGAAAAGATGCAAACTTACTCATTTTATATACCCTGTCAGACTGGCTACGCTGCCTTCTGCAAGCAGACACTGCTTGTTCTAACTGCGCTCCGCACAGCTGCTGATTGCTCAGCATCAATCATAAACCACAACACAGCAGCCTGCCAAGCCCCAGATGATACCCCTTCCTCCTAGCCAATGTCAGCTTCCACGAGAAAGCAGTAACACACAGTGTATTTTCAGTAATAATAATAATAAAAAAAAAAAAGACCAATCTCTGACCCAGCACTGGAACTACCTGACCACCAAAACATATATGTATGTTTCTAAGCTTGAAGCAATTAGTAGATAATAAAATAGTAAGGTAGGATGACAGATTTATATCTCAAATTTATACTAGATGCATTTTTCCCCTCAAAAAAATTGGCTGCATAGATGTTGGTTTAAGTTCATATTTAAAGTCCTTCTGGTAAGAACTGATGCCCTCAGAGATCCCTCCACTCTGATCCTCAGGCCTTACACTAGTGAGAAAAACGAAAACTTTCATCCCATTTCTTGCCTAGGAAAAAGTTAGCCCTGATACCAGCAAGAAAGATTGTTTCAAAGTCTGTCCTGATGCTAGGCAATATTTTCTGCTGGTATAAATTAATACATGTTTCAGTGACAGTTTCTCAGGTTATATCAGCAGTTGATCCATCCTGATGTCTCCCTCAAAATGTGTGCGGTACCTTTTGGAGGGGATTCAAAATTCTCCGTACAACTAAACTAGATCCAGAAACTGTGACATGGTGATTCAGAAAGTGATGGAGAGGGTAAACAAGGCAAGGTGATACACCATCTGGCCTCTGGGAAGGAACTGGATATGATGCTCACTGTTGCATCTGCTTTTTCCCAGCAGAGAGCTTGGAGTGCCTGCAGCCCAACTTGGGCAAGACAATTCGTTCATTTGCCACTTGATATCAAGGGCATGGTTTATCTCATAGGATATTTGTTCCCCATGAACTTTATATTTTCTCGTTTTGTGAAAAAGCAAGAATAAAAACAAGCGGTCCCTAGGCGCCTCAGCAAAAAGTGGCTATCAATTAGAAGACAATTTCTGTCTATGCAAATGCTGGAGGCAAAGTGGCAACCACCATCCCACGTAAGTAAATGGCAATTTGCCAATAACTTCAGATCCAGATTTCATCCATAACATTTTGGTTGTATCTGGAAAGATTAAAAAAGCCAACAAAATCCTCACACCACACGCACACGCGCGCACAGATACACACACACACAAAATCCTCCAAACACATTGAATAACAAACTGGCTATTTGAATGTGTTGAGGTACAGGGCAGGAATGTTGTAATGGTGCTTAGGAATCAAACAAGACAAACTGCTGAAATAAAAGTTTCTTTTATATCCTAATGCATATCTTGCACATAAGCAGAAATATGTAAAGGCATTGGAAAAATCCCAGTCAATAATAATACCTAACATAGCATTATTACATTTCCATTTGGTTTTGGCTGCAGCTCAAGAAGAACCCTTTCCCGTCTATGAGGGAAGAAAGATTGTCGGCTTAACGTAAGTATAATTTTGGCAACCATTTGCTATGATTCACGACCTCGTCCCCCCCTTCAACTCTGACCCTTTCACTGCTGAAAACACGAGATCTTGAAGACACAGCCACCAAAAGCAGCTGTTAACAGAAACCTTTTACTAGTCTGTACCTCTAAAAGAATTCATACCAGCAGGTGGCAGCAAGAGACTCAACTTCACGTTTTGCTGCTTGAGACTAGGGTGTTCATCAATCTTTTAGCACTCAATAATAAGCGAGGATCATTACCGTGCATAGAAGTACACCTGCAAAATGTATTTCAACAGAGATCATACAGATAAAGTAGCTAACATTGCATAACCTGACCTGCTCTGCTGAAGAAATCCTTGCGGGAATGCTATTTGTTCACATAACAATAAAATAATAAAATATGTGGTTTTAATGTAAAGATATATAGAAGTCTATCTTCAAAAACATCATAGTAAAATTCTTCTGATGCTTAGGGTTCTAAAAGTATTTTGGTGACTGTTTTTAAATTTGAAGCTATACAAGTGTCTTGACTAGTGCATCAATCAACTGTCCAAGCAGAGCCTGGGAAGGCAGAGAGACAACCCAGTCACTCATCTTCTATGTGTAGGCTCTGCTATTAACCATTCTCCTAGAGTGTAGAAGATCTAG
>JAOXJM010000033.1:4159012-4174552 GCA_026413425.1 Tringa solitaria | reverse complement strand
TACAATTAATGATCTAAAAACAAAACCACAGTACATTTGGCAGTTGTTCAAATTAATTACTTAATGGGTTTTATGCTTCTATCTTTGATTTTTGACACCAGAAGTCTATTTAAGAAATATGGGGAGAAAAGTCTGTTACAATAATGAAAAATCCTAGGCTTGTCCTGCAGACAACCTCACAATTTTCTTCTTCCTATTATAATGTCCTTTTCCAGCAAGGACAGGAAAATTACATTCTCCAGGTTTCTCTGCTGCACCACTCTCTGGAGGATATCTGAAAATGGATACCCATTTCCATTACAGTCTATACACAGAATTTTACCCACCTTGCTATTTTTCATGCCCTCATTACTCACTAATCCCACGACTAGGATAGGGGTCCCAGCATCGCAAACTGCACCAGTCTCCTCAAAACGAAACAGTTTAGCATGAACAGAAAGGTGCTCCAGACAAGCTACAGTCTGCTTTTGTCTTTAGACAGCCCTGTTACTCTTGATGTCTGTTCCCTTTGAGGGTGGATGTCTCACATTAATCTGGTTTCTCAGCTCCCTATGATCTCAGGTGGCCTCCACAAATTGGCTGCCTGTATTAAGGGGTAAGAGTCCCTTCCCTACATCAGCTGTTGCAATACAAGTTTGCCTAAAAGTGAAAGATCTTGATGCCAAATTAAATTGTTCTATCTCATTTGGTCCAGCCAGGTCTGTTAGATCATCCCAGACATCTTTCATTGTGAGGCATTCAGAATAACATGGTTCCCTAGAGGGAATTCGGTGGTCCTCCGAGAAAACACCTCTGGTGTTCTACTGTCAAGTGCCTCTGGCTCCCCAGGTAGAAGCACCTTTGCTCATCTCCAGATAGTTCACCTGCGATCAACTCACCCTCAGGCATCCCATAGCACACTCTCAACTGCTAAAGTCAGCCCCACGTTATGTTTGATGCACATGGGAAAAGTGGCATCGTGCGTGATTGCCAACTCTTGATACTCTCAGAACTTTAAAATCAACAGTTAGCAGTTTTTTCCCTAGATGTCTTATCTAAACAAATGAGGAGGGTCAACTGAAGGAAAGCGAAGGCTGTCTCTTTCTAAATTACCCTAGTGCCCATTTCATTCAAAGAAAGAAAGAAGACAAATTAAGTTTCTTGCAACACAGACTGTAGAACTTCTATTTCCCCCAATTAGATTAAAATAACTCATTACTCTCTCCACCACTCCTGTTGCAACATTAAAAATCTTTTCATTGTTTCTTGTCACTAACTTTTCAAATACCAAAGCCTTGCCTATAGCAACTACATCAAGGAAAACAGAACAAAACACCCTAACACTGAGAGTAATCTAAGTCACTAGTATCAAGTTTATAATCAAGTATTCAAAAGACATTGCAGATGAATTCTCTAGGTGTCATAAGCATTATTCATTCTGAAATTCTGCAGTATTTCATTAAATTGTTTATCTGAATATGGACAGTTTTCAGTCTCAGGAAATGAATATTTTGTTCTTCATAATTCTAGAGGGAGATGAGACAGCTGAATGAAACTTCTTACACTTCAGGTCTGTCAGGTTACATCTAGAATGTACTTAATCCAGACAATTCAAAGGAAATATAAAACAGTCAGGTGTATTATGTCAAATTAACCTTCACTATTTTCTTTTGGTTTATGGAAATGGCATAGCAAATATTTTGAAATATTTTTTTCCTCTTTTTATTAGATGCTTAATTTTAAAACATAGTAATTTACATTTGTGAAATTAATTGCTTTCTAATGGCTGTTCTATTAATTATTTTCCATTGAGAAACACATGATCTGGGTACCATCACTGCGTTCATGTAGCTATATCACCAACAACATTACATATGGGCTCACACTCACTGTAAAAGTAGTGCTATTACTGCTGTAATGTAAAATCAATTGTTTTAAACCTGAATGTGTCGCCTAAATGACCAGTTTTACTACCACTTTCCAAGGGATCACTGTCTCTTTCATTTAAAGTCTTCAAGGATAAATTATGAATGACAGCTGTCACCTTACAAGTATGCAATGAGATTAACTTAATGTTTGTTAAACACAGAGCATTCCAAATGAGTTTTATATGAATGGCAATGAACAAACGCAGAATGATCTTCATTAACAATCAAGCTGAAAAAGAACACAAGAATAATGTCATTTACTTTCAAGTCAAACAAATTGTTATGGGACGACATGAAGTCTCAAACAACCTTTTATCCCCTTTCCTTTCCCCTTTTTGTACAGCTTGGTTTAGACAAAACACCAGAACAGCCTGTACTTATAAGACTGGCTTTTATGCTTGCTTTTAGGATAAAGGTGAGGTAAGGACTATTACCCAAACTCACAAGGATGACAGAGATCAGATTCCTGAGAGACTGTGCAGCTCAAACCTTCCACCTTCTGTCTCTAACTGCCACTATTTTGTTTACTTTTTTTAATTCAGAAATTGTACAATGAGGTTTTCTAAATAGTTATGACTACTTACAGTGGCTGGACTAATTTGTCCTTAGTTAAACTTGTCTAATAAAGTAGCTTAGTAGTTCAGCAAGTTTGTTATCTGCATTTATTTAAAAGCATCTGAATACGAAAACAAGCCCGGACTTCCCCCCCCCGCCCCGGCTTTCTCTCTTTGTGATTGCAAAGTCATATGTACTTTTCTGACAGATTACTAAGAATTTTTCCTCCTCACCAAGGTAGCTATTTTCTTGCAGGTCTCTCAAGTAGAAGACAACTAATCAATTTCTGTTAATTTGATAAATATAATCAAATCAATCTAGCATTAAAAGAAAAAAAGCATCACTAAGTGTGGGGCCTTAAAAGCTCATTTAGTCTGGGCATTTTGCCCACAGCTGAACTGCTGAAGGAGGAATCAATTCCATACACCTCAGTAACGATCTTTTCTATAGAAAAAGGCCTTTATATGAGATCATAAGTTGTGAAATAGTTGCAACTTTATTCTGAATGACGCAGTTAGAACCTTAGTGCAGTTTTTTCAAATGCTCATAATTTTGCATTACCGATATTTTCATCTTAATTCTGATTCAAAGAAACTAATAAAGATTCTGAATATTGTATATTACTATCACGACAGTCCTCCTGTGTGAAAGATGTTCAAGATGGAGTAAGGATGAAAAGGCTAAATGATTATTTAATGGGTAGAAACACCTGGTAGATAATGGAATAGAGATTCAAATTTCCTAATTATATCTGTTGCCACTGTCTTTAGGATAGAGAAGATGGGAACCAATAATCTCAGACATGCTATCCACCCAGAGGGCTTTTTTATTGTTATGCTTCATCTTACAAGCTACTAATAAACTACAGGTAATTACCCCATTTAGTGGTACATATCAGACATGTTTACAAACGCACAAACTGAAGCATTATACAGTTCAGCAGAGGAAGCCCTGCTACTGAAAGATACTGATTCATGCTGAGTCAACTACAAGGAGGTAATTAGGTTTTCAAGGACAGGAGATGGCATCTGCTCTAATCAAGAAACATCTGTATCTCCAGGGAAGAGGAAAAGGCAGATTAAGAAAAGACAACCGGCAAGACTGTCTCCTGAATTCGAAAAAACAAGTTTGGAAGAAAAAACATTAAGTCTGCTTCCACCTACAGGAGGACTTCTAAAAGGAGATTAGCTATGACAGGGATTGTCTCTGGTGTGTGCGACAGCTGGCGTACAGCATGCAGAAAGATACAGCGTCTCAGAAGACATGTCAGCAAGTTACAAGTGATAGCACAGCCTCTCCAGTCTAATCTTTGTGTAAACTGATTAAATTAGGTTGTTCTTTCACCTCTTCATACGTCTTCTAGAAAAATCTGTAATAATGTTGACTATCTTGGAAGCAGTAAATAAACATCTTCATTTGCATTACAATATAGCTTGAGTTACGAGCAATTGCAATGTAAATTGATAGCAGAATTTGTCATACTGAAAGGCATGCTGAATCTATAAACCAGAACACTGAAATGCCATAGCAAGTTCCCAGGTCTCCAGCAAGACTGAAGGTACCAGCATGTGGCTCCCTTAAGCTTCATGATTAGGTGGAGAGCTGATACCTGAGAGTTCAGGAGGGAAGGGAGCAACAAACAGCAATTAGGAAGACACTGGCATTCAACAAGAGAGTCACCAAGGACTCCCTGGGAGTTTGTCATATTTATTCATGCCTTACACCCAAGATTATAGTTCCTTCTATGGCTTTGAACAGAAAATTTCTAATGATGTAAGAAAAAACAAGTTTCTAACTTCCTCTACAACACAATACTCTAACAGCTGTACGGCACAGGATGGTGGATAATACTTAGTTTAACCCAGATTAAGGTTAGACTGCTGTTGAAAGTACTAGAGACAAAACTAAAGATTAACCCTTGGTTTTTTGGCACAATAAAGGCATGTTCATTCCTTGAACAGTTTACAGCCTGAATAAACAGAAAACAGGTGCCTGTAAAATCATAATGAGCAACGCTGCATTGATAAGTGTCACATTACTTGTGATTTATCTATATATGTTTTTAGCATGCCTTTACGAGACGTATTCACAAATCAAGGGAGGTGACTCTCAGAGGATTCTTTAGCAGGAGAAAAATGGAAAGGGAAACATTAAAGAATGTAAGAAACAGTTAAAATAGGTGATTGTGGGGGATGAAGTGAATAATCTTTGGAACAGCTTCCCAATTAACATTGCAAAAAGGGTGATCTGAACTTCTGGTTCAAAGTCCATGTATAACTCCACTGACCTTCTACAACTGCAGTGAAAGCCCAATCTCACTTAGAGCCACACAACTGTTTATGAAAAATCATGACTTTATATAGCAAAAAAGAAAAGATATGGTACCTTTCTAGAGACTGCCAGAAGTTAGCCATTGCAATTAATTTAGGTGACTTCAAAAGAAAATGTATCAGTTGTAACTTTGTAACTCAACATTTTAAGTAATCCAGGTTTATCAGGAAAATGCCTTAAACATATAATGGTGCTTTATAACCAAAGAAATGCGTTCTTTAAAGAATGTATGAACATTCACTCTGCAGTGTTGACAATAGATTAAGTTATTCAGGATAGTGATATTTCACCAAAAAAAAAAAAAAAAGGAAAAAACTGTGAGAAACAGATAACAATAAGATGTTTATATGTAATTCACTCAGATCTCAAGAACATCCTCTGAAAGTACACCTTCAAGAAAAATATCAGGTGCTTTGCTGTTTGAATTTCAGCATAAAAAAATACTAATTCCTTGCTAGAAATTGAAATAAAGACCAGGAAAAACACAAAGACTTTTTGCTAGCCAAAATTATTCATCAGGAATGAAGAAACCAGTATTCTGTGGGAAAACTTGATTCTAGGCTATAAAGATACAACCCAGAATAGGTACAAAGCTTTGATACAAAATTCTTTGAGGCAGAACTGAAAAAGAGGTCCTTTTGGTTTTGTTTGGGGTTTTTTTTTTTTGCTATCTAGTGTACTGATGTGCTTCTAAATATTAAAAAATTCAAACAACAACATATGAGCAATAGTCCATTCCTATGCCTTAATGAATTTGTAGAGGTCCTGTAATTATCTTTGCCTGATCTAAATGATGCTCATTTTTCCAAATGAAATCCAGTTCTAAAGGATACAACTGAATAATCTAACTATTGAAACTAATGAATAACATCCAGTGTTAAGGAAGCAGCAGCAAAATGGTACACTGAGCAGTGTAGCCTCCCTCCTTAGTTTACACAAGATTTTGTCCTTACTCGAGAGGATCAATAGACACAAAATAGAAACAGCAGATGGGAAAAACCTCTACTGGCCCTGTTAAAGAAACTGACGGTTTTGGTCAGTCCCAAGGCAATAGAAGAAGGGAAACTAACACAAACATAAATTAGATCTAAATATAAAGTCTTCTCTGTCAGAGGTATGCTATAAATTTAGTCAAAGCTGCCTTGGGGAAATCAACTTTTTGTCAGTCAGTACTGGACAGTTTGGGAACTCCATTTGATCATCATACAGTTAGAGAAGCTAAAATCATCATCTGCCCTTAAACTGTCAGGGAAGCAGAGTTAATCATCTGCTTACTGCTACCAAGGGTCCATGCCTTCAGTAGCAGTTACTCAAGCAGTGCATTTAAAAAAAATAAGAGGTCAGTTCCATGGAAGGCACTGCAGAAAGAACCAGCTTTGTGACTGATTTTGCAGATCTTGCATAAGATGAAAAAACCCCCAATAAAATAGAAAGACAAGCTTTTGAAGAAATGGCGTGCTGGTTTTGATTTTCAGATACTTCCTTTGGAGACTCATTATATGAATAGCATTTCTTTATTATCTTCAAAGGACAAATTGAGTTCTCATGTAAGCCTTCCATAGCAGCATAGCAGTCAGTTTCCAGGAAAGTCCTTCTTGTTTCTCTTATATTTTTACGGTTCTAGTTGCCCACTTAGGACTTAAAAATGAAAAATAACTAGCCCTGATAAATTGGATGGATAGATTTTGTATGGAGTAAGTACCCTAAGCAAAGAAAATGAGAAACTAGCAAAAAGATAAGGTGCTCGTATCTTATTAAAGACCATAACTTTTCTACGGCAGAAAAAAAATAAACATTTTTGCAAGGTTTCCCTTAGCTATGCGTAGGTATGAGAAAGAAAGGCAGAAACAGTAAAGTTAGGAGAAGCTGTTATGTATAGATGATATTATTTTACAGATACAGTTTATACTATTATGCTAATATACCAGGTGGCAGATACACAAAAGGGAAAAGACTTGGTAGTGAGTGACTACCAAAAAAATCATATTCAATACATTTCAAATAGACTGTTTTGATACTCTAAGTATTTTTATTCTCCATATTTGTCTGGCATAAGAACATATGAGAAGCCTGTCCTTGGATGTCCAGGAAGTACAGATTTTCCTATTGTGAAGGCTGAGATTGTATTAGAGACTTTTGGGGAATAGTGTTTTTGTTACACTACATTACCTAAATTTTGAAGCAAGGTGTATTCTCTGAGTACAAGTGCAGACCAAAACATGAACATTGGAAGGTCCTTCAACTCCATACCAGTCTAGTTTCTTCTTTTACAAAACAGAAGTTATCCAAGTCAGCTGAATTATTTGCAGCCAGTTGATGACAGAATTCCTCCTGGATGAACTTCTTGACAATCTCAACATCCCAGAGCAGCTGTGCCAGCAGAGCAGGTTTGAGCATGGCAGGAGGCATCTCCCAAAGGGAACCCACCCCCTACCATCCCAAAACCTGCACATAATCACAGCAAAGCTGACCTTCCTGATCTTTTTGCATACTATGCATTGTCCTTTTTTTATTTTTATTTTTCCTTTCTAAATGATGTAAAAAAAAATCTCTTGTAAATTTTTTCAGGATTCAGAAATTATAAATAACCAGTAAAATACAAATTTAAACTTTCTTCTTTTACATTAATTGCCGTCACTTCTTTCAAGATTTAAAACATGTTGCTGTTACTTATCAAACCATGTTATAAACATGGTTTACTTCCTTCACTGAAAAACTATAAAGTTCCTTGACAGATCTCTACCTAGGGTTTCACAACAAGTGTATTTTGTATCTGTTTTGAAATAGTCAAAAGTACTGAAGTCACAATCTTTTTCCCAGCCTCATTATGTTCAAGACACATTTGATAAACATCGTGCTTGTGAAAGGTCTAAGCAATAACACTGATTTTGAACTCAGCTCGCAATGTGGTAAGAAAGAATTTCCAGGACCTTATGACAATTCTCTATTCTCACTCTCTCTTATGCAAAATAAGGACAGAGGAAAATTTTAGAGTGCATTTGGAAAGATAAGTCTCAACTACATTAATTCAAAGTTTGTCCAATTTTAATTACAATATTTGAAATGAGATAACACAGTACCATAGAGAGAAACTCTAGCAATGTGCCAAATGTTTTTATAATTCACCACAATATCCTTACATCCTGCTGTTCAGCTTACAGTAATTTTCTGTTTGCCAGCCAGTAATACAACCCTAATCACCTACTATATTTGAATTTTTCCCCTAAGAATTATATATTTGATATTATTAGCACTCCTGTAAAGAACTGTAATAATAGTTCCATTTCTTTAATTTAATTTTCTAGCTAGGAAAAAGTATTAGAATGTGTAAAATTTTACAATAACTTCAGAGAATTGGAATTGTATAACCAAATCCTCTACCATGTCAAAAATTAAAAGCCTTGAACAAGAATTATTTGCTCAGACATTGGTATGCCCACATTTCTGTGGGTCCTGCTTAGCAGAAGTTGACTTCTTGTAAATCTCTTTGAGTGAGGTAGCTATTGGGAGCCTCCAGCAGTCTGACATATGCTCAGGGTGATATATACAACCATGAGACAAAGGGCAAGAGAAGTGTGAAAATACAGCAAAGAAAGACCTGTTCTCTCTTGGTTTCCAAATAGCTCAGAGGAGAATGGGGGAAAGGGTCCTCAGAGCAGAGCATAGCAGAGGTGAGGAACATCTCAATGGTTCTTCATGAAAGGTCAGCAGTTGGGGCTCCCAAACACGCCATCTTGTCTCCCCATCTTGAGACTGGTTTGGGCAGAATATGGAACAGCCTCTTGAGGCTGCAATCAGAATTATTCCACTCAGAGAAATGGTGATATGTTTTTCCACAGAAATTACTTTGACCTTTATGTTTTGTAAACAGTTTTCATAGATTAGTTTGAATAATTTACAGAAACATTTGTACTGTAGTAAGTTCTATTAATAATTTTCTTAACTGGGAAATGTATTCGGTCAAAAGTGACCCTATGTAGCTCTACCAGTTCCCAACATCACTTGAAGATTCAGCAATTTTCTACACATTTCTTCACTTGTAAAGCTGTGACTATTTGTGTTGATGAGGAGTCCCTTCCCACTCTCAATTTCACTTCACCAGTTGAGGAGTTACTTCTGACAAATTTTGTTCTAGTTTCCAAGATATTACAATTTTCCAGTATCATTTATCATTTCAAGACTGAGAAATGCCTTTTGAATTCATAGTGCCTTGAGGAATGATGAATTCCATATTTTGACTAATAAGGCCATAATAAAAGTTGTGTTTAATTTGCAAAAATTTCACATTTAAGGGTTTCACTGATTTTGATAGAATTTTAAATTTTTAAATATTGCATTGTCAAATGACTGCACTTACAAATTAAAATAACAGAGGTTCATATAGCTCTTAGTGAAAGGTTTGACAAATTTCACCTTAGTGAAAGGTTTGACAAATTTCATAAGATATAAACATGAAAGTATAGTAGTACATTAAGTATAAATCTATGACATTTTTGTGTTTCTAGGGGTGTGGTTTTGGTATTATTCAGTTTACGTTACAGTTGACTTTTAAGAACTGCAGCACTAGAACATATTTTATTACTTT
Source organism: Tringa solitaria (assembly GCA_026413425.1). Classification (NCBI taxonomy): domain Eukaryota; kingdom Metazoa; phylum Chordata; class Aves; order Charadriiformes; family Scolopacidae; genus Tringa; species Tringa solitaria. The sequence goes on along the minus strand of JAOXJM010000033.1, from coordinate 4,165,174 downwards.
ATCACTTATACTTCAGGGCTGCTGAATTCGCTCCCACCAAAAAGCTCTTTGGCCTGCTATATCAGTCTGAATCACTGCTTGAAAATATTTTGTGATATATGACACACTGCCCATTGTTTCTAAAATTCGCTATGTTTGTTAGGTTACATGCAAGATTTTTATCTCTTTTTCTTAGTACTGAAGTTTGATTTAGACTTCTGAGATTATTGTCTGAATCCTGGATACAGTAACTACTATCTTTATTCCCAAACTTGTAGTGTTTCTCTAAACCTTCTAAAAAAAAAAAAAAAGAAAGAAAAAACCACCACAATGTAAAGACTCAATTTAAAAGGACGTTTTATTAATTCCTAACACTCACTAAGTTCATCATGCTACTGATACATAAAGTAACAAAAGGTATAGACCACGTTTCTTCTAATTTTTTTTTATTATTCTTATTTATTACACAGATTTTTATGTAGTTTAAAGTACAGCTGGGAGAGATACTTCCTGTTTATTTCTTGTTAAGCTTTTCTATTATCTTCAACCTTAGGTAATAACCACTGATGTAGTAGTAGAAGACTCATTTAACTACAAGCAGCACTGAATTTGTTCGCTGATTATCAAAGCCCACTAGTTCAGTTGCATCATTTACTGAAAAGGCTCTATTCACTCTATATGTGCAGCGAACCCCAGCTGGCCCCAGTTCTTTAAAATAAAGGTTGCTTTCCTGAAATATGTTTCCCCATTTATTGTTACTCAAGGTGTGAAAGAACAGTTTAAATATTGACTTTCAATAACAGGAGTTGTTACCCATATTAAAATACTCTTGACAAGTATTTGAAAGAGTCATTTTGCTTAAAAAGAAATATTGGAAATCTGTTTTTGAAAAAATACAGCAAATGCATATTTTTTAATTATTTGTACCAACACCACCTGAAATGCATTAGGAAACACACCAAATGAGATAGCATTTTCAGCTTGACCAAATACCTTATTGCATCTGCTCATGTGTTTTTTAAATACTTAGACAACCTAATGTTCAAAAAATATAGCTCTCTGCTAGTTCTCTTTTTCATGAAAAAAATGTAAATGTATTTCTCATTAAACTAAAGTAGGCAGTGCTTTAGCTTATTGAAGGATTGCCAAAATGCCAATAATAGCACTGAAACAAAATCATTTGTCAATGGCATGACACGAGGGCACGGCTGCTATTAGGAATGATAAATTGATAGAAAGTCCTTTAGCTATATCTGAAGTCCCAGTAAAGACTGATTACAGAAACACCATACGGCCCTCTCCTTCAAGTCATATCAGGGGTTGTATTATTTGATTAATATTTTGGTTTTTAGAAATAGAACTTTTTGGGCAAAGTCAACTGAGCCTGAGAATCAAAGTCTAACTGCTTCTACCTAAAATTTCCTTATGATTATTTGACAAATTAAAATTATCATCTGGAATTATTCCAGCGATTACTCTAAGAAAAAGCCAATAACAAAAGCGGGGACAATCAGTTCCCTGTTGACAGTTTTGATTTTCTACAGGCAAAATAGCAAATAACTGCCTCCTAAAGTAAGTCAAAACTTCAGTGAAATGTTGGGGGGTTTTTTTGGGTTTTTTTGGTGGGTTTTTTTTGTGTGGTTTTTTTGGGTTTTTTTGTTGGTTTTTTTTTTTTTTTGCAAATGACTTTGTATCGTTGCTTTTGTACAGGTTGTATGTTTCAGGAATATTATCTCTACTGTGTAACACTATATAGTCTCACTTTCCAGAGGATCCTATTTAAAACACCCGAAGACCAATGCCTTGACTCCCTCATTAGAATCCTGAGAAACTAGATTACATTTTCCAATGACCCAGCTCACAAACAACTAATTATAAAATGGTCCTGGTGGAGGAACGCTTCACTGGAACTGGGAGAAAAGGAAAATAAAGTAACAATTCTACTTGTGAAACCAGAAACCTTCCTGAAGAGACAGGCCACCTCACTACATCCCAGGAACATAGAAGCAAATATTCATGAATGTACCCTTATTTTTGACTGAAAGCTGCCGAATTACTGTAAATCTTCCCCGAGGTCCCCCCAGCTTTAGGAGGTCTGTGTACTTCCCCAGCCAGTACGATTCTCTGTCATTTTACCATTAACTGCTTACAGTAACAGTATTTGTCTCCCCTTATTTGCACTAACTAGGTTTGCTATTAGCTACACCTATTAACAGCACTTACTGCATATTTTTCTTGCTGTTTAGGTTATTGTGTAATTTTATTAACCATGTTAGTCACGCAAGCCAACACACTGGCTGCAGCTGCTGCCCAGACTCAGACACCTCATCCTGTCCAGTTCTCCTTTTTGCAACACCCCCTACATGCTCTCTTTCATCACCAACCCAGCTACTACTAAAAAACTCACTTTATAAAATTTTCAACAGAATACAGGTCTACATGGAAGAAATAAATCCTGAATAAGCCTTTTCGTTTTAAAATAAGAAATGAACTCTTTCTGCAATAGAGGTATATTTTGAAAGCAGTTTCACATTGCATTAAGACAACTGTCACACAGTTATCCATCTCACTTTTTTTTCTCCTATTTCCAGGCAAATCCCTCCATTCTGTAGCAGATACCATCACAATCCCTACTCTGGCTAGCTTTTCTTCTGGAGCTTGTCTCCCCTACATTTCAGGCCAGCAGGCTTTTTGCAAATTGTATAAAATGATAATTGTATAAAGCGGCAATTTAACTGTAATGACTGTCTAAAAAGGACTATTAACTAGGTTAATATAATAAATGCCCCCAACTCAATTGAAAGTGTTGAAGCTGCATAGAAATCTTTGCCCTCTCATTTAAAAAAAAAAATCAAATGGAATGTTTGCTTAGTGTTAATTAGCATTTCCATAACTTTACCTTTGAAAAACCCCCTCTGTTTTTATTGGTCTCATTGATTTAATTCATTTCAATATGATTATTTTTTTCCCTTTGAATTCTGTTACTATATGGTTATTCCTCAAACTGAATATCAGAGATAAAAACATGGCTAGCACACAGTAAAAATGCACATCTACTGGTATCTTTCAGGCCACCTGAAGGAACTTGCCTTCATGGTGATAATGAGTTTATACTACTAGAAAATTAGATGGTTAATAAACAAAATTTGAATGAAAAAAAAGAGCAGACTTCCACAGGAACATGGAATAAGCACTGGGCTTACTACTAAAGGTAATAAAAGTGGGTACTATTCACACTTGGAAAATTAAATGCAAAATTCAATTTTATTTCCCCACTAGCACTTGATAATATAGCCATGATCATATTTTTGTACATTGAGTGAAATTTCAACTCTAACAAAGTCTGAAGTTTTCCATTCACCACTTACATAATAAATAATCCCTATGGCAGAAGATTACCAAAAGGATTGCAGGAAATACACTTTTATTTTTCTTTTTTCTATGGTAGTAGATAAACTTCTGAAAGAGGAAGAGAAGAATTACCTAAATGGGATTTGTCAACTACAGTAATTATTCGGGCCCCAAATAAAGAGTAAAACTACATTTACAAGGAAAATGAAAAATCATAACTACAATTTGTTTGTCTATGGTGCATATGTTTATTATGTAATATATGTACCTTGCAATAAGTCAAAATATTGAGATATCACTTAGAAAGTTTACTGCAAAAAACAGTTCCTATTTGGACTGAATGTTACCAAGTATATTTCCCCTTTGATATGCTTCGCCCAGACATGAAAGAAATCACATAAAAGAAATTGAATACAGTTTAAAAGGAACCTATTTTGAAAACTAATTTAATAACAAATACCCATGTCACAGTAAAATTTCTATTACTGAAATAACATATGGCATACCGGTATATGAGATTCTAGTTTTATAGAAATACATAGTACTATGAAGAAAAACAAAATCATTATCTTAAATCTTTTATATTCCAATTAAATTATAAATTTAAAATCCCCCTTTCTTAAGTGATGAAAATACTATACCAGAGACAGGTAGACACACTGACTGGAAGATAAATTTGAGTTATTAATGGAAATTCACTGATTTTACATATCTTCAGAAAACCATTCACCTGCTCTATACTAACATAGTCTGTAGAAACATTTCTTGTTTGGTAGGAGAATGTTATTAAACTAGATTGGTATCGACAGCTCTCTATATAGCAAATTACAGGTGAGTTATAGTGACAATTTTTGTTGGGATTGTCTGTCTTTATAAACTGTCTTTATTTGCTTGATTAGAACTGTCTGAATTCCTCACTCCACCACATTTTTCTATATTGTTCCTTGTTTCGGGATAAATATTTTGAAACAATTTCAGCAATTTTTCCTCAATAAGAGAAATTTATCTTTCCTTGTTTTTAAGAGAGTCAGTATAAAAGGTTTTGTTTTGTTTTTAAATTGTTTCAAAAACAAGGGACATGGATATTACCTTGTTTGCCAGGGTTTTCTGCAACTTAAATCACATTTGTAAGAACTTGCAGAAATACAAACAACTATGTCATACAGAAAATGACAAAGGTGGGAACAAGCTGGAAAAAAAATAAATACTTGTCAGCCACATTTACAAGTCCTGCTGTCTCCCTAAAAATTTGCATTAACACCTTGTCAGAAATGTAACATCGAAGGCTTGCTAAAAAGCTCTGTCTTCCCTGCAGAAAATACTCTGTCTTCCTGCATTATTTACAGATATCGAATGAAGTTATTAGAGAAGAACAAATCAGAGAGTGGGAATTTATAAATTTTATTACTATTATTCTGCCACTTTTTTTCCCACTACATTATTGATTTAAGATTCAGTATAACCCCATAAAAATTTCTACAATTACATGTTGAGGAATTATTCCTGTACAAAACTGTGCATCTAGATTTTACTTTAAATACGTAACCCAAACAATGTGATTGAAGCGAGAAGTATGAGATACTACTAATGTTATAGAACATATATCACAGATACAGCCAGCAGTTTTGTGAGCTATGCTTGGGCCAATCTAAGGCAAGTCAAAAGATCTGTAGTATAAGCATCCCTGGATATAGTCAGTAAGCATAAGCTTTGAATTAAATCTAAATGTAACAAGCATTAAGAGTTCGCATTTGCCTTGTCTCCTTTTAGGCTTTCCCAGGAAAGATTTCATGCCAAACAGTACAGCTAAGTTTTCACAGATCACCACCGAGCAAAAAGGGGGTGTACGTTCCCAGGAATCTGAAATTCAGATTAGTTGGTGGGATTTAAATTCACAGATCAAAATCTGTCAATTGTCCTGAAAATGTTGATACAAACCCTGATTGTTTACACAAAGGGTACCAGTGAAGTCAATAACTGGTTTTGCTTGAGCAGGGAGCAGGTTTTAGCCTCTTTAGCCACGTTTAAGTGGGTGGGAGGACCCCAAAACATTTCTCTCCTGACTGTACAGATTCTCTGTGGATCATACATTGGGGGCATTGAGGCCACTTGAGTAATGATAGAAGAAGCTGTAGCACTCCAAGGACATGGGCTTGAGTTCAGAATCAGCTATTGTAAGGGAGATCCTGCATTGCACATTGTTTTGCAGAGTGATGGGTAAGAACTATGGAGCTACACACTGATTTCCAGAAAAATGGGTCATTAAAAAAAAAAAACCAACCAACCAACAAAACCAGAAACAAACAAAAAACACCCACAGCAACAAAACCTGTGTATTCATGCTATCAATAAAATGAAGCATTCAGAGGTTAATCATTTAAGGGCAGATACATCTCTGAATTGCTGTGAATCTATTGTGTGTCTGGTATCCAGCACAGTAAGTTAAAAAGCAAGTTTCGCCACCATAGTATTTAGTCTTTTTTTCATACTCAGTATATAAAGAAGAAATAGTGTTGCTTCTTAAGTAGAAATAATTTTGATAGAAACCCTGTACTTGAACATTTGTGAATATCTTCTCTCGGACACAGTTCAGGGTCTGAAAGCAAAAGTGTGGACAATGAAGAGTCTAGCAGATAGCAATCTGTAGGAGTTCAGTTTCCTGAAAACTGAAGTTTTTTGAAAATCAGCAATTGTTTCACGTAGCAGTTTTGGGAAATACTATCTGATCTTTATTTGCTTCTTATGGTACATTTGAAATTATGATCTGTCTCCCCTTCTCCCCTTATGTTGGCTTCCTCTCCCTCCCCCCCCTTTTTTTTTCTCCCCTCCTTA
>JAOXJM010000033.1:4129041-4157532 GCA_026413425.1 Tringa solitaria | reverse complement strand
ATGGCATGCTATTAAGATTGTGATTGGTGCACTCTTTTAAGGTATTCATATCTAGCGCGCTTGTGGTTGGTGGTGTTACTTGTCAGGATCATTTGTAAGCTGCAATAGTGTATTCCGCGTATTGCTTTTAAACTGCAATAGTGTAAGCACCATTATACACCTAGAACTTGCAATAGTGACATGTTGGAAGTCCAAATAAATTAATTTGAACCTCTCAGTGAAGCCCTTTCTCCCGTTTTGTCACACTCAGTGTTCAGATACAGTGAACTCCTAAGAAAGGGAAGTGAAAATAAGAGAGAAGATCTAACCCCGAGTTCAAAATCAGAGCTAGAACACTTTAATACATGATATTAAGTAATCACTACAACCCCAACTTCCAGGACCAAGAGGCTGATTCCACTACAAACAAAATTATAAAAGGCAGAAAAAGGCAAATGAAATGCCTGACCAGTATGCATGAGATAACCTTATGTACCTGTAGCTTTTGTAGCTATTGTACAATGAGTTTCAGAAATACAGAAAAGAGATATTTTGTTAAATAAAACAAAGGTTTGCAGTTGGATACAGAACAGGTACTAATACTAACTGAATTACAGGTGCAGAGACAGCATTGATCAGATCAGATTTACTTAGCAGTTACGGTACAGTTATTTTTATACTTGATGAATATTTTTAATTTTTTAAAAAATAAAATAAATAAATTACTTTTAATAGCCCTATTCTTTTCTATGACAAAAGGCAGTTTGGTCCTAAAGACAGTTTGCTAGTCTTTTAATTAATATTTCATTAGTAAAGCAAATAATTCTAATTTTCACACACAACTCTTGAACAACAGAGAATCTTGGTTAAACTGACAGTAAGATGCAACTGATGCATTACCTTGTCGCAAAATATACTTTGCCAGGCTGGGTCTCAACAATGCTCCTGTGGTACTGGAAAGAAGAGAAGTTTCTACCAGCCTAGTGACAGGGTATCCACAGCATAAAACAGAGTAGGAAAATACAAAAAAGCTAATATACTTCCATATCAGGCTGATTACAATGTGACAGATCAACTGGTTGTAATGTTATCACCAAGTACTCCGTCATCATCTGGATCACTCATCAATCTGAAAGCATACTCTTTATGGGGGTACGAATTAAATTGCTTAATTACTTTAAAGCAAAAAGTAATAGAATGACCTGAAAAAATGCCTGGGAATTAGAGAAAAACAGACACCTTTAATTATAAATATAAACTCAAAACTCACTTGATTAGAGCAGAAGTGCATTATGTCCACCTTTAAAGGATGCAATCCAAAATATTTCTTGACCCTAATAGAGATATACCACTAACACCAAAGACCGCACTGTTAAATTAGGGCAGAGTACAGTAGATATGTTTTGAGCTTTGTAAAGTTAATTTTAAAAAAAAAAGAAAGAAAAAAAAGAGGAAAAACAACAATTTTGTAAGAAGGAATAATAATATATTCAATGATAATTATACAAGCCATGGTGACCAAAGGAAACAATATTTTTAACAAGATTGGTAAGCATGCCTCTTGAAGCTCAAAAAATGAGATTAAATTTATAAGAAATCATAGGGGTTTTTTCAGCAAGGCATTGAGTAAGAGAGAAAAAACAAAAATAAAACAAAGTGAGAGCAAAAATGGTGCTTGATCTTCAGTCATTCCATCCCAAATGAAAAGCATAGTTGATCGGCAGACTGATTATTTGAAGAGTTAATACAAGAACAAAAACAAGAAAAAAAAAACCCAAACACCAAAGAACGAACAACCAACCAACCCAGCAGGTTTAATGGGATGGTATTTTCTTCCCTTAAATTTCTTTGCCACTGGTTTTAAATTTGAATGATCCTACCTAAAACTAATTCTTGTATTTTGCAGTATAGAAGAAGAAATATTGTTCTTTTACAGCTGAATCTGTAACTTGTAAACTGATTGACAGACAACAAAAGAACAGATATGTTACTACAGACGAGATGAGAGCGATCAATGCAGAGAGGATGGGAGTGGAAGTGCCATTACAAAAGCTGATACTGAGCTCAGAGATTTAATAAGGCAGCAACAAGAAGCAGGCATCCTTCCCTAACAGTTCATGCAGGCCCTAAAAGCGTCTCATTATTTGTGCACAAGTTCCTAACACGCAACCCTCTGATTCAAAACAAGATGTAAAGACCTGCTTTTCCAGGAAGGCCAGAGACAGCGACCTTATCAAAGAAAATCTAAAAAGAAGCGACATGGCATCATAGTTAAAAGCTGCAACGGGGCATGTCTGAAACCTGAAGTGCTTTAAAGAGCGGCAGGGGGGCAATGCTCTGGAAAATGCCACGCAAAGGCATGCTTTGGTCAAAGGGGTGCTAACACTGCCTGCTTAGGAGCTAACTGACAAGGAAACAAGTTTTGAAAATTATTCTTTAGCCATGACCTCCTTGAACAAACACAGCGGTATTTTCTAGCCTGCACATTACAGTGAGCCTTATTTTCTCACCCCAAAACACAACACTCTGCATTTGTTTTAAACTATGACAACTGTCATTGAAACAGGGGCTCAAGAATAGATACATCACTTTTTTCTACCTTGGAAAGTTGACAGACCACTACTTCAAATGGGTTCAATTTATCTGTCAGAACGTGATCTATATATATTTTAACATGATTTATTAAATTTAAACCTGATATTTTATCACCTTTACCAGCTGGTGAGCCTGCCACAGATTCACTCTATGTTGGACTGATAGAATAGAAAAATACTAAGATTTATAAAATTAATTTTGACCTCTGCAGCATGACTGCTATTGATACATTAAAAGAGAGGAGAGAGTTGGAATGGCAAACAAAGGAAAGGGGAAATATAAAATTAAAATCTGAAAGACACAAATGCTCATTTAAAAACTTTTCAATGTCAATTTTTGAAGGAGATCTGTATTAAAATTTCCATAATGACTTATGTCAACAGTTAGCATTATCTAAGTATAATACTTTCCTATTTTTCTGAAACACATCTATACATCTGGATATCTCAATACACCAGGCTGAAAGCAGTTTCAATGCTAATTTTCAGTATTCTGTGTTTATATTACACACCTTTTTCCTTTTTTTAAAATTATTTTTAAAAATTCCAAGTTCTTTGAGTTTATTAGATGCTAATATTGCAGTTTAAAAAAATGCGAAAGTAGTTTCCAGTGCTTAGTCCCCATGTGATAAAAGTACCCATGTACATTTTTTTTTTAAAAAGCATTAACTCTCCAGCTCCACATGACCAAGTTTGAAAAATTTTGTTTCAGGTGACTCAGTGAATCTGAGACTTCAGGCACACAAGCCCTAGCTTCCAATAAATTAATATTTATGGTATATCTCAAATTTAGCTGTATTAAACCACTTACAGGCAGTCCCGAATATTACCAGTGATATTTGCTTATATTCAGAAATTAGCTTGAAGTAATAAATCTATCATAAGGCATATTGGTAGAAGAGAGCTCCTTTATGATACTACTAAGAAAATGTTATAGGCAAAAGATTCTCCCATATGTCATGACTGGGAGTTTTTTTATATTTGCTTCCTTCTATCATATTGCACACTCCCCAGAGCTGATTTCTGGACTAGATTAATAGCGACATCTCCCTTTGTGGAAAATGTGGCATATCAAATACATGATATAGATGGTTGAGGCCTGAAGACAGGTATCTTATGAAAGAAGTATCTCTTTCATAAGAGATTTATTGCAACGGAGTTCTTTCGTTTTGTTTTTTAAAAACAACAGATTTATTACATAAAACAATGTTACAGCTAAATAAAGAAAAGCTTTCAAGAGATAGACTTGAAATCACGTTTTGTAATTGCAGACTGAAGGAAACAGAAATGGTAACTAGATTTGAGAATACCCCTGGACCTCACTCCTGTCTGACAATAAATCCTGTGCACTAGTCAGGGTACAACTCCTGAACATGTTGTAAGAGGTGATACAATCCAGAATCTAAAGAATAGTCCTAGAGTTTCATGCATAGCCACTGGAATCACACTTCCTAGTATTCAACTATTTAGGGCTTTTTTTAAAGATAGTTATCTTTAATTTAGCTATCTTTAAGATTCCTACCTGTAATCAAAAGAAAAGCATTCCTGTCCATTCCAGCAGAAAGGGTCGGCAGCAGAGCTCCACAGCTGGCCCTGAACTTCGAGTGGCATTTCTCAAGCTCCTTTTATTTTGCTGTGTATCACAATCAGTGATACAAATGTCAATAGGTGTAATTACTGGCAATTTCTGTCTCTGTGCCAGGACATATGTCTCTAAGTGGCCAGCTGCCAACAGCACAGCTGAGGATCCTCTGTTGCCACTTATGCTATGGGGCAATCAGCGTGTGGTTGCAAGAGGGTGAAGCGTCAAAAGCATATGAGAAGAACACTGACAGTCCTGACAAGGGTTAGGACTGCCAATGCAATGCCATAACCTGGCAGCCTCCCAGATCACCTCTCGGAATCTGAGGTTGGGTTTTTCCTACAAGAGAGGACAGATGTTGACTTGGATAAAGTGATTTACCCCGTTACCAACAAGATCTATGTGGAAAGCAGATAACTGCATTCAATAGTATGAAAAATGAGCATCCCACAACTTCCAGTTTTAAGTGCATGTGGAAATTGTCGATTAAAGTTGGGGAGTCTATAGAAAGGCAGCAGGACACCGAATGGCTGACAGGGACAGTCTCTTCACTTTTTTTTTTTTGCTGGTTAGCTGCAGAATATTCCCATTAAGGTAAGACAATCTTTTCAAAGTGATGCAATTATTACAAAAGACTTCAACCATTAGAAGAATATATAGATTAGGCACCATGATTAGTAGCAGCAAAGAAACAATTTATCTACTAGTTTTTAAGGCGTAACGGAAACATGCCAAATTCAATGAGATTTTTCTGCCAAGATACTGGACACAAACCTGCAACCCTGATTTAAGGCTGGACTTGATTTTGGATGACAAGTCCAACCAGTGGTAGTTGGCAGACAGGAATGGTGCTGCAAATTGTTTCACTGGATCTCATTTGAAGTGAAAGTGAACTTGCAGCTAAGATTACGTGCATATGAATAGCCATTCACCAGGGCAAAAACCGCTATGAGATGTGGGATGCAACTTTTTGAAGTAACTAATGATAAATCAACTTCTGGTCACATCAATAGCAATATGAGTTTTACAAATTGCTTCTATGGGAACCACTAGGTTAATACAGAGCATTCTGAATAAATCTTTTCCTGCTGGATAAAGGAACACTTATCTCAAGAACTGAAATCAGTTTGAAGAAAAGACTTTCAAAGGACTATATATCTGGAATCCAGAAAACAATCCTCTACTTATATACAAAAGAATTTGAAACGTAAAAACAAAATTTATGAAGCTTTGTTTTGTGCTTTCAATTTTATCTGTCTTTCCAGTGAATGAATCCTTACAGTACTTTTTTTTTTTTGTCAGACTGTTTTGAAGATTTTGATTATGACATACCATGGTATGACAAATGTAAAAAAAAAACCACAACAAAAAACCCAAAAACTTTATTCCATACTGGAAATGAAACAAACTGAAGGTTTCTTTATACTCCAATGACCTTTTGCATTTTTACTCCCTATTCCTAGTCCAAGAGAGGTAAAGATTTTCCAGACATAAGATAATGACAAGGTGGGAAAGAGTGAGACTAAAATTCCAAATTAGTCTCCTAAATGAGTCCTCTCAGTGTTCATATTTTGTTCCTGTATAAGTAATTAAGGTTTCAGCTATGCTTAAGTTCCTCCCCCACCCCAGCCCTGGGTATGCCATTATAAATTCTATACCTAATTAATAAGTGCTTTAAAAAGCTGAATTAATGAATATCAGAACCTTGCAATGAAGAAACAGTGAAAGGATCATGTACCAACACATCAAATCAGCTGTAGACGTTCCCAAGTATAGGATTCATAGCTGTGGAAAATAGTAAACTTTGCTGAAACTCTGTTTTTAACTTAAGCATGAACCCCAGTGATTGACTGCAGGTGTGTTAGACATTCTTATTTACTGGTGTGATCCCATAACAATACGTCAAAACAAAATCAGAGAATTATTGCAATGATTAATTGAGCATGCTGCAGTGGCAGGTAGATCTGTTGCTATACAGCCAGACACAGTATGGCCTCAAACCTCTCACCAGCCTACATATATCTACTTCAAGACAGCTTGAAAAAAAAAAAAAACAAACCACAAGGAAAAGAAAAAAAGAGAGAGAGAAGGTAAAGTATTAGAATATTCAGCAGAAAATGCTGGTAACTCATTTACCTGTAAGCAGAGAGGGAACAGAGAGAGCTCAGGGGGTGGGGGAGACACATACACAGCCATAATGAGTATGGAGAGATAGAAGCACGGGCCAGGGTTGGGAGGAGGAAGAGCGCTAGACTATAAAACACCTCGTGTACATTGGAAGGGGGGAAAAAAGTCTTCATTTGGTGTCTGGCTGTCAGTAAAATCATAAAAACTCAGAGAGCTATATAATCTGCAATAAGATGGTCCATCTTTTTTTTATGGCTTTGCTGACAGGTATAGCAGATTCGAATCTTTCCTTGCAAGAAACTGGGAAGATTTTTACAGCCATGGTCTCCTTTCTTCCCTTTCTCCATTTAGCACTGCCACTGTCATTAGAAAGACTCTTCCTCTTTGCTTTTCTTCTATGTGAAAATAACAAAATAAATGTAAACAAAAAAATAGGTTGGTGATCTACCTAAATGCATATCCCTCATGCAGTCTTTTAGAAATCTGTCACAAATTATGAAGTAACAAGTGTCCAGATTCCAGTTTTCTACACATTTGTAGAAGGCTGAAGTTGCTTTTTCACCCCCTCTTTCAAGAGCAATCAGTCATATTCTGGACTAAACATATCTGACTCCAATCTGCCCTTGATGCTTTCATGCTTTATTATGATGCTGATAAGAGAATTATTCTCCACTTGCAAGGAGGACCAGACTGCATGGTGTGCAGTCAATAACAAGAACCACCATACTTTTATGTTGCATCAGGACATAGTTTTTAGGGTTTCTACATTAAACAGGACAAAGCAAATGAGTGCATTTAGAAGAGATGACTAAAGGAAATCTGATACTGTAACAAATATGGTATTTTCTAATGAAACTTCTTGCCCACTGCTAAATGCACATCTCACTAAAATACATAGCTAAAAAAACCTCTAAGTGTTTTGGAAACTAGAGTTTTAGATTTGAGTCTGTTTCTCAGGCTGTACCCCACAGCTACACAGTGTCAGCAGAACAGAGGCAAACTGTGAAACAGCAAAATAAGTGTTTTTCAATACACACATTCCCATATATGCAGGCAAAACAAAGTGAGAAAAAGACTAATAAGGACGCATCGCCTAAATTTTTTGGAATCCTAAGTGGAATCAATATATTGAAAAGGCTGTGCAATGTTTGTAAATACAAAAAAATAATTGGGGAACATTACTGAACAATGTTGATAGAATATTCTCTATTGAGTCTTAATTTATGACAAGTGGAACAAAACAAACTTCTTGCAACTGATGAAAAGGAGAAAGAACATCATAGTGATAGCATCATATGCAGTTCTTTGGAAGCACCTGATCACCAAAGAGTGCTTGTTTTGTATAAAATAAACTGTTAGCAAGAGGAACTACTCAGAATGTTGTTATAAGCTACTTTCAGCGTTTGGGTCAAGGTCTTTGATTAGGTTACATATGTTGCATCAAACACTTGCAGCTGGAAGAAAGATGGAGAAATGCATTCCCATAGCCTAGATAAAAGACTGAACCACTTTGTCCCTTTCTTGAATGAACATCCCTTTTTCCGTCTTACATATCAAAGCAATTATTTGCTCAGTTCACAGATTCAGGAAAAGCTTCAGGATAGTATTTTTCCAGGGAGGAGAACGTGTGTCAAAAATATCCTCAATCTAATCCCACGTGAGCTAATTTACAATCTATTAAAGCTTTTGTAATAGGCCACAGTATTTCACAATATTTGGATTAAACTAAAACTATAAATTAAAAGAATACCACTCAATTCCCCTCTAGGTAATAACATAGTTGAGACTTTTTTTTTTAATGAAGCCATCTCAGATGTTTTAATATTGTTAAACCAATAACAATAGTTTAACAGTGATAACCATACTACAATTTGGATACATAGAGCATGAGATTTTAAAAATATTTAGCAAGGTGTTCATTAAATTTTGGTGTTAATCATTCTACAAGTGGCAGAAGTAGAATGTAGTTTAACCAATGCAGTAACAGGTTGCATTTCATTTGTTACTTTTAAGTTCTCACTTAATGTAACCTGTCAGAAATCCAAGGCAGGGAGAAGATAGAATTTTTTTTTCATAGTTTTCATAAAATACATTCTACACTACTACTTCGCATGTAGGAGTGACATGTACTTTATTATGCCTGATGCGTATAGATATAAAACATTTTTACCTAACAGAAATAACAATTGCTGACCTAAATTGTGATGTAGTGACTGAAAACAGCTGGGAATGGTGGCAGAGAAAGGGAGAGAAAGAGCATGGTAGAACAATTCCATCCTAATGTTACACAGATCAACTTTAGCATGGTTTAACAAAGTTGTATGGCACTGCTTAGGTGGCCATCATCACAGATTATTTTTTCAAGAGAATCAAAAAAGGTGATTGTGAAAAAGGAAAATTAGAAAAAGTCTGTTTAGCAACAGTTAATCTGTACAAGCGTATCAGGAGCAAAATCACTGAAGAAAGATGGAAAGATACATATGGGACAAATAGGCAGGATGAATTGAAAAAGTTGCTGGAATTTGAAGTAAGAGGGAGCAGTCACTACATGTGAAATTTGAGTTTGGATGCTGAAAATATCTAAATATTATTATGTGGAAACATTAAATACAATACTTGGCTGATGCAGAGACTGGCACAAATGGGTTCACTATAACACCGCACAGTAGTTGAAAGCTAAGAGCTCAACCAAAGTGACTAACTTGAAAATACACAAAAGAAGTGACCCAAAAAGCTAGAGATAGGTGCAGTTCCCCTGTCAACCAGAACACAACTCTACAAGGTGTAAAACTATTGCTGAGTGCAGTCTGGGCTCCATGAGCTGGCAATTCCATTGGCAAGGCCACTTCTGACTACAGCAGAGGATTCTTCTGGTGTAAATGCAATTTGCAATTGCACAAGATTAGGCACAAGCCACTTCATGAACATTAGGTTTGCAGTGCTACGAGTAGCACATGTCAAATGGTAACCACTAACTAGCACAACACAAAGCTATATCCTTTACACAATGCATGTTTGTTATCTGAGAAGTCAAATATCCCAAATATGATTTTAACTACCAAGTAAAATATAAACAATATTCCTACCTTACAAGACGACTCATAAATAAAGTATTATCCTGTTACGAACGGCTAACTTAGGAGCAAAGCTTTCACTGCAGGAAACAAAGTGCTTTATTCAGACACCTTAAAAAACAAATTATGCCCCTTCGGTAAGCTTATGACATAAAAAGTTGGTTGACCTGCCATGCAAATCATGCTGTTTATAATGTGTGACCATCTCTGACTGTTCAGGGTCAATAACACAAGAACATGGAAATAGGCCTAGTCAATCTAATTTTTTTACAAATTGAGATGGCAGACCATTTGCACTTACTCTTTACCCTCCTGTACCTATCTTGACTGCTGTGATGCTAAGAAGAGTACATTGCAGTAAAAACGAATGAGTCAATCATCTACAGATGGCAGTCAATTAATATATTTGGAAGATATGCTCACCAGTGCAGGATGTGTGCTTTCACACCATAACTGGAGAGGGCTATACAGATTGTTAATTACCTTACTTACTGTAATAATAGCAATAAGTGACAAGAACAACCTGTTAACAGCATTCATTAAAATTAAAAGCTTAGTAAATTTGTTTTGAAGTGTATATAGCATTAACAAAGATCAATATGTAATTATTCAGATCTAAAACAGACTATATCGCTCTTGTGACGTTTGATCACAGCATTTCCCTTCTGCAAAGATTTCAGAGGTGCAATAGAGGCCAGTTACCCAACCACAAAATTTCTGTTCCATTATTCAAATGTTATGTCATAAGAAGTTGTTGTTGCAATGCTAGTTCGCCTAGCAATTATACCTATGTAAGAAAATAAGCAATGCACTGGAATTAAATCAGTCACTGGAGGATTGCTTTATATTTTATATTGGTATGAAAGAATATAGATAAAAAAAACATGCTAAACAAAACTCAGGGAAAGAAGTTATAAAGGCCATTACACAGCAATATAGACTGTGAATCTGACTTAAAATTGGTAGGAGACTTATTCAATTATCAAACTGTTCAAAGTGAAGCTAAGAATAGCTGTAGAAAGATAATTACATTCTCATGGTTTAGTGCTGCCATTTGATTATTTGAAATGTCTTTTAGACTTTCAAAACTGATGCAATATAAGAACAAAAACACTTATCTCATGTTGAAGTCAAAAGCGCTTTTCAAACATTACATGCTGTATAGTTTAGAATTTATGTAACAGTTAAAGATCTTATTGAGCTGGAAAATAGAGAGACTTTTCTCTTCCAATTTGTTCTTCAGTTATTTTCCAGTCGAGTAATATAATCCTACTTTAAAACTTACAGTCAGTAAAACACAGTTGACTGTTCACAAGTTTCCAGCAGTACAAATTGATAGTAATATTTAATAAAGTATGTGGACTGCTGAAAGAAAGTTGGCTTGACATTTTTTAAACTGTAAATTATGTAACTTCATACATAATATTCTAGTATTTTCTTATAACTTCTTTTTATGTCAGAAACATATTGTTTTATATTTACATGTGTTTGTGTACTAGAAAAAATAGTACTGGGTTAAGTGGGGGAATAAATAGCATACACAAAAGGAAGTCCATATTTTAGAACAATTAAAACCATAAAGAAAAAGGATATCAGTTACTTCGTTTTCCTTTACTTAAATGTAAATCAACATTAAAATTATACTGTGTATCACTCATATGTAGGTAGAATCATATGATAAAAATTTTAATATATTGTAAATAGTTTTAAACTTTGTCCTTTGCTTAAAAATAAGCTATTAGTTGATAAACTAACGTAGAAAAATGTAACAACAACTCCAAGCAGTGTCAGATCTCACTTTGTTGAAATGTTTTGTTTCAAAAGCAAAACATTGCAGAGATGAATCAGTTTTGACAAAGCTTCGAACATGAAGATATCTAAGGTCCAAGGTGAACACTCCCTGGTTACTCCTGACTAGGGAGACTCAAATTGAGAACTTGACCTTTTAGACTAGTAATAGATATTTCACAAAAATATATAAATGTTTTAGTGTCAAACAGAATCCTTGTGTATGACTACTGATATTTTCTAAACATCAGTGAGTAATTTTAACAGGGACCTTTTCATATTTGTAGATTTTAACTTTCCAAACAACCATCAAATTGTAGGATGAAATTGTTTGTTTTCTTAAATGAAAACCAGCTGTGAAGTTATTCTATACAGTTCTGTTATCAAAATAATTTTAAATATTGTCTTCTCTCATCAGTTATCCAGGTAATTTTAAAAGTTGCAGAAAGGCAAGTAAAATTTAAAGTTTTAGCTACTGTTCTCATACGAGGATCAAACCCTTATATTCTTGCTTACAATGCCATCTAATCACGTCAGCTTCCCAGAGACTAAAATGAAGTTTGTTAGAACATGCAAGTTCATGAGACGCACGGCACCCTGGCACTAGAAAAATACATTTTAAAGGATTCTAGGCCTTTCACTACCTTCTTAATTCTTCAGCCATTTCAAGTCTACACTCACATGTTCAGTTGGTCAGCAATACATTTTTATGTCAATCCTTTAACCTATTCACAACCCAATGAGATAGACGTGACCTCTGAGATGCTGTGGTTCTCTACACCCAGGGAGCAGCTGGCAGATATTCTTCATGGGATTTCCATTACTGCAACAAAGCATGGCAAAGCCCACCTGCCTGCAATAAAAGCACAGTACAAGTCTGACCGTGAAGACTGCCAGCCCACTGCTGGAAGCAAGCCCAGGGAGTCAGTCAGTCTTTCATGTCAGAAAAATAAAAGCGTGTTTCCAATATCAGTGAGAAGTTTCTGAAACAGTAAGGGCCTATTAAGTAACCCAGACCTGAGCTGAGTTGTGAAGCTTCCACAAAATAGCTGCTCAGAAAAGATGAACTGGAACATGTATTTATCTTTGAAGTCAACAAAGTCCTTACCAGTTTTTAAAGGAGCTTCCAGGCAGAATAAGCCATTAAAAAAAATACAGGTTTCAAATACTAAAAAATGAGGCATATATCATACATCATCCTTTTATAGTGCAGCTTCGTTTCTCCAGTGAACACTGGAAACTATCAGCTGAAAGGAAAATGCAAGGTCCTAGGCACAATCTCAGTAGACATGGATTCAGACAAAATAATTCTGCAAGTATTTATGGAGATGAACAACGTAGTAGAATCAAACCAAATGTTTAGACAGAATGGATAGAAGAATTTGCAGTTACTGTCATGTTGTATATTTTTTCCTCATGTGCCTTCACTGACTTTTGGTTTTGGTCAATCAAATTTCAGGCTTTTGTTACCCTACTTGACTCAGTTTTTATCTGTTAGATACAGTCTTGCAGTTGTATAAGGTGAGTTAGAGTTGTGAAAAAATATATTATCTCAAATGCAGTATTTCTGAACCTGGGGCACAGATCTCCTCCTATCCATGATTCAAATGTATGTAGATACATTTATATATGTACATCACATATGCACAAATGCATGCATATATTTGTACGTACACATACAAATATATAATTTTAATACATTATTACAGGTACACACATGCATGTATCTTGTGAGGAAAAAATCTCACTTGATCCATAGCTAAAATAATTTATTATTAAAACATTTGAGAAGAGACTGTGGGACACGAGGAACAGAATTAGCGAACAGTTATCGACTAATTACCACAATTAAAGTGATACTATTTCATAAACCACTAGTCACTTGGAAAGTAAACTTTTAGTGCTCTGCACATAAGCTGCCAGATGCTGAATTCATTTGAAACAAGTACAAACCATATCAGACCATCAGAGTGAAAGACTAAGGTGATGTGTCACACATTGACCAGGAACACACCTACAGCTCTGCTGCTATTGCTTAAATGTCATTCTGTGAATAAGCTGAGACTCAATAACAAGCATGTTTTCCACCTATATGAAACAATTAAATATGATACTATTAGCAGCATCAATTAAGGTAGATAAAGTAATAGTCTAATTGAATGCTTGAGGAGGCTAATGGTTTTGCTTTCACTTCATAATGGATTGCACTCTGCATTCATGTGCTCTAATGCCAGACACGGGATCAATAGTTTCTTCTACTTAGAAAGCCTCCTTGCCTGGAGCATAATAGATATCTAATTTAAGACTCATTGCTCAGGCTTTCTTCTCTTAATCAAGGAATAATATATCATGGGGAAAAAAAAAAAGTACTTTTTTTAGAGGCATAATTTCCCCATCATTGCATTTTAAGAAAGTTTTAAGTAACTTCCTCAGGTTTAATTCCATGGAAGCAAAAGCTCTATTCATTTTAGGACACATTCTGATTCTAACTTAAAGGAGAATATCCTGATCAGCTCAGCTGCAGAAATGTGTCCATATTTGGAGCCTTGTGCTTCAGGGACTGTGGAATGCAATAAAGTAACAGAGTTTGCATATTTACAGTTAAGTAAACTGCAAGAAAAAAAAAATAATTTGGAACATCTCATCGTTTTTCTTGTTCAAGTCAAGCTCACAGCAGTAGAAGAGTAATAATCATTTTGCATTATTGGTAACTAGCATGGTGATGCATATTGGAGATAACATCATGTCACAGCACCAAACACAGAAACATGCGAGGCTTCCCAAAATTTCCCATAAACTTAAAGCAGGTAATTCCATAGAACAACAAGAGAAGTCTAACTCCAGAGATCATCCCAGCCTTTCAGAATTATTTTTTTTTTAGGAAGACTAAGGTGAACAAATTTTGTAGCAATGCAAGCTCTTTAATGTCTCTAACTTTCTCCTTTCAGATCACAAACAATAGTATTCTTTATATTAAACCACCAACCAGTCCTCTTAAAAATATATCCGATACTCAATTAGCAGAAGCTGTATTGTTGACAGTGTTTGTGGCTCTTAAAAAAAAAAAAAAAAAAAACAATGACAAACAAACCAAAAAAAAATCCCACAAAAACCAACTTTGTGATTAAAGGACTAAGTAATCAGAAATATTAAGACTACTCAATGAAACTTTTTTGGAGCAACAACAAATTCACATTTTCAAGTTACAGTGATGTTACTTCTGACAGACATCAACAATAAGGTACATAACAGAATTTGTCTTTCTGGTCAACAGAAGCCAAGACCAGAATACTACAAGGACAGAAGAGGGGGGGAACTGCCATAGATTATATCACTTTGCCAGAGTTATCTTGGGCATCACAACGCATGTCTATGGACAACAGAAGTAATACAGCTCAAATTGAGTCATGGTGAAAGTAATGGGTAATACAGTCACCAGAGAAAAAAAACTCCATGATAAGCTTCGTATCTGTCAGAGATTAGTAGGAGCTGCAGAATAACATTCAAAGCTTAAAAACACATACAGAGGAACTGCCAAATTTTTTAAAACATATGGACTGATCTCAGACATTGTGGGAATGACAGAATTTCATAGAAGGTCAGGCTGAGCAGAAGGTAGCCACAATAACATTTCAACACTGAAATCAATGCAAAGGAGAACTCTCAGACCCAAAATGCATCAGGATACCGAACGCACCACAGAAAATGTAACTACTTCAATATTATTCAGAGCTCACATTTTCAAGAAGCACAGTAAAAATTTTCTATTGATTCATAGAATTGTTTGGGTTAGAAGGGACCTCAACGACCATCTAGTTCCAACCCCCCTGGCATGGGCAGGGACACCTCCCACTAGATCAGGTTGCTCAAAGCCCCCTTCAACCTGGCCTTTAACACCTTCAGGGATGGGGCATCCACACCCTCTCTGGGCAACCTGTTCCAGTGTCTCACCACTCTCACACCCTCATTAGATTAGTATCTAATCTAAATCTACCCTCTTTCAGTTTAAAACCATTCCCCCTCATCCTATCACTCCATTCCCTGATAAAGAGTCCCTCCCCTTCTCTCCCGTAGGCCCCCTTTAGGTACTGGAAGGCTGTTATAAGGTCTTCCTGGAGCCTTCTCTTCTGCAGGCTGAACAACCCCAACTCTCTCAGCCTGTCTTCAGAGGAGAGGTGCTCCAGCCCTCTGATCATCTTTGTGGCTCTCCTCTTTATCCGTTCCAACTTCTTCATCCATGCAGGCCTCCTGGCTTTTTTGCCCGACTACTACTTTCTCAGTAGTAGATACACTGCTCCTGAGCTTGGAGGAGGTGATCCTTGAATACTAACCAGCTTCCTTGGGTCCCTCACCCCTCTAGTGTTTTTTCCCATGTTACTCTGCCAAGCAGGTCCCTCAAGATGCCAAAGTCTGCTTTCTTTAAGTCCAGGGTAGACTACTGGAAAACAGGTTGTCAAGAAAGAATCAGCATCAGTAACAAAGAAAACCCTTCCAGGGTACGGATAGGAATAGGGCTTTTTAAAAGTAAGTCAATAAGAAATACTGGTCTTAGCTACAATTTAACTGAAAAGATACTTTTAGTAACAGAGAGAGTTAATCAAGCAGTCTAAATGGTTGGTGGTGTGGTCTCAAAATACTAAGCAAATGATGGAAAAATATGATTTGTATTTAGAATTGAAATTAGAGAGTAGTACCAGTGAAGAACAAAACTTTTAAAAATTGCTGATCCTGCATTTAACAGAAAAAACAGAGCAAACATGCTCAACCATAGTGAAGGTATGAAATGAAATTTGTTAAGAGACAAGAGAAAAAAATGCCAAAGACAAATGCAATGTACTTTAAGATACTTTCCATTCCTCTTAGTGACAATATCATGTTAGTTAGTTACTACAAATATCTGAGCTACCTAGAGGGTACTGTTCACACTCCACTGAGGTATAAACATACAGAGGAGCAGAAGAGATCTCCTCCTGTTTCCAGGTGGGAGGCTTGAATGCATGCTAAGGAGGGCCCTCAGACAAGTCTTCTACAGTTACAGTTGGGTAAAGCATATGAGTCCCTGAGCATCCGTCTCTCAGAGCAGAGAGAGACGTAGTAACTCCAAGCATCCAACAATCACACAAGGGAGTCCAAGCTGTTTCACGGACTAAACACTGTCAGCAAGCTCAGGTAGTGGTTATAAATATTCTAAATTGTGTTATATAATGTCATTTATTCACCGTTATTATGGCAAAGTTTGACTGGAAAACTGTACATTTGAGACTAACATTATACAATTCAGAGACAGTTGGAACAAACAGCAAATGAAGCAGATCTTTCAAGTACCTTATCCCAGAGTGCTTCCTAAAGACTCTTCAACCATACATCTTTTCCAGGTATGCAATGCAATATACATTTGCAATATATATTATTAAGCAGCCCCTTCAAATGTCTCTGTATTCTGCTCTGTGCTGAGGAGTCTGCATTTCTGCATTATCCAACCTTCTCCCGAGGAATTCCTATGCCTCAGTCTGAAAAGTCTTCACCTCCCTGTTATCTTAAACCAAGAAATTTAACTAGCAACTCCAATTATACAGAATGCAAATAAATAACTTCTACCAAATTAAGAAGTAAACTAATCCAGAGACTTAACTGTGAAGATTTTTCCATAGATAAAAATTCTGGTTTTATTTCATAACCTAGAGATTCTGTTTCTGAGGCTAAGAATGGCTAAAAAAAGTTAAGTGTCAATGCAGAGCAGCCTGGCAACACTTTTTAAGATATAAATGTGCATTTATATACATTTGTAATATAAACATATTGTAAACCCAGGAAAATGCATACTGTTTGTACTGTTAATTTTCTGGAGTATATAAATATATAAATACATATTGCTTAATAACTCTAAGATTGACTTCTATTGAAATATAATGTCATGCAATCCAGCCAGTAACAGAGTATAAATTGCAACACCGCTTCAAGAAGTGTCCTGGCTAGTTGCTGCATTTGTTTAGCACTCTCCTCACTTAAGTATTTTTTTTTTAATTCCAAATTAATCAAAGCAAACCTTTGGGGCTTCTTTCACAACCAAATGTTTGCACAGATTTAGAACTCTGTGAGATTTGGACTCCCTAAGCTCTACACTTAGAGCTTAGTATTAAGGCAGACACATTACTTATGTATGATCCAAGAACTCATTTAAAAGTGCTCTCTTGCACTGGAAAACAAGGTGCCTCTTAGTGGGAGGGAACTGCAGATGTTCACACAGGAGGATGATGAAGTCAGATGAAAAAAAAACCTCAGCCTTGTGAGCTCAGTTGTTATATTTCTGTTTTGCACATTCTGAGAATGGACACTTACCACACTACATTCAATTTGAAAGAATATGAATGCTTTTGTGTCAGTGCAGGGAACTCTCCAGAATGAGAGAACAGAGGTACAAGCAGAACTATTTTACTACCATTTAGCTCTTACCATAGATGCCCAAGTTCAAAAATTAGACCTTCAAAGCTAGTCTCTCCCCAGATACTTTCTGAAATTCACCATGTAAGATGTTTTCCAGTAGATTCCCAAGGCTTAACAAGACCTACTCTAATTTCTGCAGTCATGCTCTAAGCACAGGATTATTTTAATTTTAGTCCTTCTCTGCCTATCCATGACCTCCAGACATGTCATAATAAGCCACTGTAAATCAAAGGTGAAGGAGATTTTTTTTCCCCTTTGCCATCAGTCCCCACTGTTCTCTGTGCTTAGTGCAAGAGTGTGCAGGCAAAACCATCCACCCATAATACAAAAGTATACATTTATATTTCTCCTCTTTGAGGACACTTCAGATGGACATGTTACTGAATGAGATACTAGATTTAGATTTTTAAAATGTTTGAGTTCAAGAAGGTTTGCACTTCCCCAAATCAGAAGCGCTGTGTTCCGCAGGTCTGCCTGCACTGTGGAGGCTGGGACTCTGACCTCATACTGCTGTCACAAGAGAGCAATAAATATCCAAGCAGCTATGAAATTAGCCGCAAAAAGAAAACCCTTGGCAACTTTCTGGGAACACCACTGCAACCAGTAAGAATATTTCTTCTGAAGAGCTTCAGAACTAGATCTGTAACATCAGGTTCATGGAGAAAGAGCACAGAAAATCCAGGTTTAAGCCCCTGTTCTACTCTTGTCCTGCAGTGCATAAGTATTTATTTTTACTAATTTGGCTTTTGATATTTTTAGTTAAGATTATTTGATTAATAAGGCTTGTTGATTGGGGTTTTTTCTCCCCAGTATAGAGTGTTAAACCTGAAGTCTAACAGGCAAATAATTTCCTAGTACTGTAGAGCATAGTTGTTTTGAAGAACCTATATTTCAGCCTTTTGGAGCAATTTATTTCTACTGGTTCAATACAGTGGACTGAAATGTTGGTGAGCCTTTTTAATCCCCTCTAGCACAACTTTGTAGGAAAATGCTCTGTTCTTCCACAGTACTGTGCTGTGGTAACCCAGCACACCCTATATAATTATTTTAGGTCTTTCAACAACATTACTTCCTTTTCATTTCTTTCAGTGTAAACCTCTGAAAAGATTTTCTATAATTGTGCCTACTTTCTGAAGGTTCTATTTTCTGACAATTTCTGCAAGCTGTTCTTACATCTTTTTGATTTTGATCCAGAGGGAAATCAAGTAATACAGTTACACACCATTCTCTTCAAGGTCGAAACAGTACAGATTCATTGCATGTCACCTTTCTGCTACTGTTCTCACCCTTCTGTTGTGAAAGAAGAGGGATTCTTTTCCCACTTGTTAAACTGTATTGTTTATTCATTCTTGCTATTTTCAGTAATGGCATATAAATTTGAAACATAAAAAACAGATTTTGTCCTATTCAAAGCTTCTGGTCAGAAGACAGTCCTCTTATTTCTAGGCTGACTTCTCTGTCTAAGTAGCAGTTTCCTCAAACCTAGTGATTTCTTCTTTAATCTTCAAGTGGGTAGAAAATAAGAAGAGACAGAATTCCACTGTAATATACTTGCCCATTTTATTTTGCTTTTAAATTATTAGAGAAAATACTGGGGTTTTATGAGTATAAACTGCAGCTCAAGTAACCCATACTTCTGTGAAAGCTCTTGGAAATTAAAGCCCTCAAGTATGTGTTCTGAAAGATGGAGGCACATCCCCAGCTATTTCAGACAAAAGAGAAGAAAAAGGAGCACTAGCTAAGAGAATCAGCTAATATTAGAAAGATAGAGAGGATCAGTGCAAACCAGGGATGGGAGAAGCTATGGAAGATCAGACAGAGGAGCTATTAGGCAGTGAGGTCTCTCGAACTAACCCTTCATATATTTGCTCTATAAACACCACTCATTACAGCTAAAGTGCAGTTCCTTGTCCATAGGTAATATACACAATATATTGTGTATCATATTTAGGTCACAAAATATGTAGAATAAATCTGTACTGCTGGTGTCTGCTTGTCCATCTATCCAGCCTAACAGAGTAGCTCTGATCTGCTCCTGGTGGACACCAGAAAGCCTCAGTGATAGCTTACAACAGATGTTTAGGGCAACCCTATCTCTTCTGAGAGGTTATATTTTTTTTTTCCTCTCTACTTGAACCTAAAAGTCAGTGCAGCTTAATAATTTTAAATTTCTCAAGGATATAAAAAATTTGCCATAACCATGCTGTGAGAACACTAAGGAGCTGGGTGTGAGATTTATCTAGGTTGAAGCTTTGAAGGGAGCATATCTGTGACAAAGATTTCAGAAGCTGGTCACTGGGAAGGAGTCCCCTGCTGTGCCCTGCACTGCAAGCATCAAACTTCATGGCAGATTTCTTCAGGACTACATCATTCCTTAGAACTCCACCTTAAAAATTATTCTTTGTTGTGATGCTGCACACCAAATCCCCAAAATAGTTAAATGGCATGCAGAGCTCATTTCCCACCCTGCTAATCAACAGTATTTTAGTCTTTGTGCCTCCTTGCCTCATACTCTGTAGCATCTTTGGTGTACCAACAATTTTTTGTTCTCAGTATAGAACACCAGATGCTAACAAGAAAGGTACAGATTTTTCCTTGAAAACATATTTTGATGTTTGAGAAGTTCACTAATTTTTCACTTCCTCTGTTACAAAATGCTGCAGTAAGCAATGTGAAGACATACTCATCTGAAAAGAATAATCTGAAAGTGAAGGTTCCATTGTAAAGGTAATAAGATAGAGAAACTAGAGTTTGTGACTATACGAATCTTACAGTTTAGAGCACTAAATGATGTTTTTAATGGAAAAGGGTTTGCACTTGAATACTTTGACCAGCCACTAAAAGACCCCACCAGGATTTGACACAAAGTGTAAGTAACTTTCTACCCAGTAAAGTCAGTAAGAAATGCTTTAAGGCTCATTAACATGACTGAGACTTACACCTAGTACAAGGGAGACCCAGCACAGGAAGGCACAGCCTGAGTTCAGCCAAGCCAGCACGAGGAACAGCAGACTATCCTTGCGTAAACCAGACCTAGGTCCGACCTACTGGAGAAGAAAGCACAGAAGGCTTGCGGGTGTAAAGAGAACATTCACAGCAAAACAAGACACCTTGTGAAATCCAGGGAGTTGCTGCCACTTCAGCTAGAAAAAACCAAAACAAAATACTGTGCATCTTTGCTCCTATGACATCAAGACTGTGAAGATTGTCACCGTGATGGTCACAGCTCTGCAAAGCCATCTCCCAAGCAAGTCAGACACTGAGAACAGCAAAGTGATATCATCTCAAAATTCCCAAGAGATCTGACAAAAGAATGAGGAGCCATGAAAACACAGAGGGCACTGATTTAGAGCCCTGCCATGATCAAAACTAAAGTAATCGCCTTACTGCTGCCTGACAACAGTGACGTTAAAGTCTCAGGGGGATGTGCAGACCGAGCTGCTATGTACTAATAGCCTAATCACTTACCGCCCACACATCACACCAGATACCTCCGGAATTACTAGAGCATTGTTATTCTGTATGCTGCTTATACATTTTTAAAGTGTGGAGATGTTAATGTTTTGTTGTTATTTGGCCTTGGGAGGAAGATGCAGGGAGCCACATCTTCAGGAACCTTTCCAGTGAAAAGCAGCGTTGTATTGTATAGGAATTCATATCTTGCCATGGCTGAGCATTTAAATCCAGGACACAAAGTCATTCTAGCTCGGGGCGGGTGGGGGGGAAGAAAGAAAATAAAGGACCTGTGGGCTAAGGCAGAACAAAAGAAAACTTATTTTCTGTATTACAGAAATAAAGAAACCCAATGCAGCAGTTCTCATCGGCCCTACAAACCAAGCAGTAAAGCTGGCATTCCTATTTAAGTACACCCTAACCTAGACATGGTAAAGAAGTGACAGCATGGGCATAGAGACGCATACTTTGCTATTGTTCAAACTGGCACATTAAGATGCTAGAAAGTCAAGTCCATTGGAGCACACGTTTTCATAGACAGCTTGAAAATTTGGAGAAATTAAGCAGCCCAAAATCCATATACCTTTGGCACATAAACACATTTTTTCTGTGGTGTGTTTGTATTTCATTTCCTTGCTTAAAACTAAGCCAGCACAATATAAGTTTTGACCTGCTGAAATTTGCAACCTTAACAAATGATCAACTAAAATTATTATATGGAACAGAAAGTGTTTAAATTTCAGTCCCAGTTATTCGTGAAGATTTTTTTTAGTATCCTGACAAGAAAAAAAAGTCTGTTGTACATTAAATATTCCCTTTCTTCACTCATTATTTATTTGTCCTTTTATTGATTACAATATTGATAATACTCTTCCTCTACAAGATTGATCACAATATTATTAATTCAATACTCTCCAAACTGTCTTCTGTTGTCTCCCTTAGTTCTACAATACGGATCTGAGACAATATGCTAAAGAGAAATGTTTCAAGAAGTATGCTTTGGATTTTCAGTGGAGGAAAAAATAATCTTCAGTAACCATTTATCAGAAAGAGGAATAAAACTGAAAAATACCAGGGAAAAGCAGTGACAGAAGAAAGACTCCTTACTGTATAATTTTAAAATACCAATATAATTGAAAGGAAAAACTAGTTAAGATAAAGCAGAGGAAAGGAGAAAATAAAAAAGTATTTATAGAGTAGAAGGCTAAGATATTTGGAAAAGAACTGAGGAAAAAAAAATGACAATTATCTCTTTTTTTTCTTCTATTCAACACTAACCCCTATTGCCTGTAGAAGTCACTGTAGGACTACTCCAACAGACAGCTGCTTTGTCATTTGGGGTCAAAAAAGGGTCAAACTGTACATTTTAGTTCCTCCCCCCTGGTGGGGCAAGTTTTTTTGGTCAAAGTTTGGAAGAACATCAGAGATGGCCCCTAGAGGTACTCAACAGGGAGTGATGCTAAACATTCAACAATCTTGGAAGAGAGCAGGCAGAGAATACGAGGGGCTGCTACACCCAGCCTACAAACTTCAGCACAGGAAAGAGGACATGGATTTGGTCAGACTAAGCTGGCAAACGGAGAAGGTTTTACATGTCTAAGTTGATTTTTAGATGCAAGCTGATTGAAAAACAAACAAACAACAAAACCCAAATTCACTTAAAGAGATGCTGGACTGTTTCCACTTCATTGGACAGGGGCAGTCTTCCCCATGTTTCCCTTCCTTCTCCCAGTCAGCCCCAGCACCTCCATCTTCCTTCACTGTTTTCTGCCTGAATGCACACACATTTCTGTGCTGGACAGTGGCTATTACCAGTGAGGGAAGTTATATCGAGGGACTGAGAAATGCTCATCACCCCCACCACAGTGAGTAGCACTAAAGGCTCTTCCTTTCCACCACAGCCTAGATCCCTTGGGTAGCTGGGTGGAAGAGGTGGGAGACACAGAGCATCCTTTGCAGGGACCCACACACCAGAGCCAACACACAACTCCAATTCCTAATCCCAAACTATAGTGTACAGGGTACTCCTCACTCAGCAAGAAGGAATTTTAATTAGATCTATATCCCACATAAATAGCTCTTTAAGCCACAAAAGTGCATTAGTCTTTTTTATTAACTGACTATAACTTATACTGAGCTTTATGCTAGCTTTGTTCTAGTTTATTTAACACAAATGACTGGTGCTCAGCCATTATTTCTGAATTTGCTCCATTGATCTCCTTTAACATATTGAGCTCAGAATCATATCCTACTTGCTTTAGTATATCTAAATTATTCCAGGTTTAATTTGATTGCAGGAACTTCTTGTTAACTTATGACAAAACTCAAGATAAAAGGACTCCAGTCTGGATTTCTGAAGAGCAACAGAAAATATTTCATTGACATTCTTTAGAAAAGTCATGTTTCACTAATGTCACATCCATTTATGTTCTGTACAAGACGTTGTCATTAGCGTAACCAAGTAAAACCCCGTGAGGAGAAGGCACCGCAAATCCAGCATTCATATCTTCCATAACTCACCAAGAAGCAGAACAGAAAGAGATGTGTTTGAGTTAGTTCTACCAGGGTAGTTTCTCAAGTAAAATCCCATGTAAGATCCCAACTAAATATGAGATGCAAATGGCATAGGAACTGAATTTCTGAGGTGAATTCGGATTTGAGAGTGGCTGCCAACTTGAGCCTAAGTTATGCAAATGGAAATTAGCTTTAGAACTTCATTAGAGCGTTATCTCATTCTATCTGCAGCCTTAACATTCAGCATCCAGTTGTTTTTGCATTATAAAGCTTGCAGTGAGAATCACTGTTCTTTTGGGTTTTGTATAGCTTTTTTCTCCAATGAGAGTCCCGATACATTAATATAAATAATACCGTTTTGATGAGTGACATGTAGCCAATATACCTTTCCTACAGAGTTAAAAAAATCCATGGGATTAAAAAGTGAGAGTCAATCACAAGGAGAGAGCATTAAGATTATATTTTTCAGAGAAGATAAACCTGACTTGAACAGCAAATGTGACCTCTGCATTTAATTTTCTTTTTTAAATAATAAACACTCAGAAAGTTGCTTTGTTTCTGCAGCAGGAAAATGTTTTCTTATACACAAGTGGGAGTTATTTTTGGTTTATTTCTACCTCTGCTGAGTACAATTCAAAGAAGAATATAAGAATTTGGTCTATATACTGCTTTAGAAAGCTTGTTGACAACAACCATTGATAAAGTAAGGTAAAACAAGAACTAACACTGCTATAAATGCTCACTCCATGAATACTTCTTCATAAAAATGTACTGTAGTAGGCCTGGTTAAATGCCTACTTTGAACTTATCATTCTTAAGACATCAGCTGCATATCATCTGTGAAGCATCTTGTAGTTCCAAAAATTTCATTTGATAATCATTTCTGTCTGTATTATTAACTGTAATGAAGTATGCTCATTAATTTTTCAGCAGGTACTACTTATTTTATCAAGCTAATAAGCTAAGGTTAGCAACATAAGGCCATTCCTTATCCAACTTTGAAGAAATTCACACTCTGAAAGGCAATGTGTGCACAAAACATTGAGTCCAAAGTCCAAAAAAGTTGTTATATTTCAGATGTTAAGTTATAAATAAAGCAATCAATATTGTACAGAATTACTTTGTTTAAAATATCATTTAACCCTGCAGCTCCTTCCAGAGGCATGCAACAGTCATGGATGCAGTACACAGTTTTGAAAGTCCTACAAATATATAATTATACTATATAAATTATATTAGATAAACATTATAATATATAGAAACTATAAATATATTATAAAGATATATAGTGAATTTGTGTGATAAATATATATTACATATTGTATATATAAAGTCATCTGACAAGATCTCATTGGCTCACCTGTTGCAACAAGGCTATCAGGTGTCAAGAAAGAGTGCTATCTCCATTCTTTCATAAAAGTTGTTGCTGTTATTTTTTCCACCCAACAATTTCTTTGTGGACTATTACAATATTTTCTTTGTCAACAGCATTGCTGCAAAGCTGGCTGGGACAGCCACAATCCCTGTTGTGTTTCTTAACTGGAGCATAGGCAATATTTTCATGTTGCTCATCCCACGTCTCTTTCCAGAGCCAATCGATATCCATTTCCAAGAAGAATAGCCAGATCTACTCCTGCAAGCTTCCAGCCACGCTGGGAGAACATTCATCCCTGCCTGCATCTCTCTGTGTTCACAGGTGCATATGGAGATGCATGAGCAAGAATGGCCTCATTTCAAACTCATAAAGCCAAGTAACTCCAGATAATATTACAGTAAGGACATGCTAAGATACCAAGCTCTGACATTTTTAAGCAGCCCATAGCACAGGCAAGACTATATCAAGCAGGGACTACCTAGATCCTGTTCCTCCACGAGAGATGCCTGGGTGGAGGTAACAGGGTGCAGCTCGAGCCTCCTCAACAGCCAAACACAGGGAGGAGAAACTCCTTGGTGTCTCCATGTGCAGCCTGACACAAGACAAAGTTCTTACTTTCAGGTTTCCCTTTGGGGAAAAAGCATGGGGCTTTTTGATGGGTTCTAATGGTTCCCTGGACTGAGGCTTCTGCAGGATGCGTCTCCATTCAGCTTGAATCCAGCCTCCGATCCTGCAGAAAGCTCTAGCTCTAGCTTTCTGCAAGATCGGAGGCTGGATTTGAGCTGAAAGCTGTAGCTTTCTGCAGAAACAGTACAAATAAAACAAAGAGAAACATAAAATAAAGTCTTGCTGGAGTGTTATTACTGCTAGAACTGAAGACAACGGCATTTCCTCAGATACAGGCAAGCACATTAAGGTAGTGCTATCCTTCCTCTTATCCCTGACAGATACAAAAATATTCAACAGGAAAAAATTAAGGTAGTTATGATGTCTCAGTGCAAAATACATTTAAATGCTTAGGTGAAAAGACCAACTAGCTCTTTATCTCTTAAAGGTTTGGACTCTCTCATAGTAGTTAAAAACCCACATATAAATTTTATAATTTCATTTCAGTTAATAAAACTGTCATCGACTAGTCACCTAAGTCACAAGGGTGGGGAACAGTGACAAACAGCTGAAGCACACCAAAATAACAACTACTAGCAATACCATTGACAAAAGAGGCTGAATTTTCAGGGAAGAGTAAACAACATACTATGGCTGCATGCTGAAAACAATAGACACGTGTAAACTTCTACAAGTCAGATGCTGCTAACAACTTTAGAGCTTTTTTTTATAGCAAAAAACATGTTAACTGGAGTTTTAAGCATATAAAATGGAGACTGATAGAGCAGCATATTTGAATTGGGAAGGCAAAAAAAATCATCACACTTCCTATAACTAGTTATGATTTCTCATTATACAAATGTGCCTTGAAGAGCCACATTACCACAGGGTTATTACACCCAATAACTACTGACCCCTGGGTCACAAATTAAAATCAACCAGATCTACAACTCTATTTAAATTATAATACACCTCTCATTTCATGGAGGAATCTCATCATGAAGATCATAATTGCAAATTGCCCACCACACACATTAGGCAGAAGTTGGATTTATTTTAAATTAAAAAGTAGCATTTCTTATACCCCACCAGCATACTATAAAGGCAATTAAAACATTTTGGAAAGCTCTAGCTTTAGTTTGTCTTCAACTTTTCTGTTGTAGAAAAGCAAGTTACTTATTCGAATTAATATTCTTGATACACTTTCTAAGATGATGATAACAACTCTTTTTTAAGCTTCTCTTCTCAGGGTATCTGAAGCAGTTAAGTTTATCCTTGGTACCACAGACTATCAGAAGAAATTTAAGAGTCTACTGTTAAAAATGGATTTCAAAAAAATATTTTGATCAAGATAGGGATTATTAAAGTTTATGCTGCAGAGAAAATAACATGTGCATGCAAATAAATAATTATTCATTAAAAATATATTACCTGTTGATAATCCATTGACTGTCCAAAGTGGTTGCTAGACAGGTAGAATGTTTCCAAAGCATCTTGCTCCTTTAGAGTACTACTAAAACTTATTTTTTTACCTCTCCAATACATGACACACGGTAGAGGCAACAGCACTTATGTCCAAAGCTGCAAAACCAGGACTGTTTTCCTGCTGAGATGTGAATATTCGTCATCTCCTCACATACCCTGGTTTCCAGCAAAAAGAAAACCACAGCACCCAGTGGGTAACCAGAGCTCTAGGACTCCAGCAGACAAACCAGTGAGCACCTGGCTCCTGGGTTAAGCAGAGACACTGTGGTCCAATGTTGTCATTGTGGTATTGAAACATCCAAGTCAGTCATCTAGATCTCCACCCATGTGGGATCAGTTATGTCAAACAGATTTATATACTGAGCATTGTTTTATTTTTGGTTTTTGTGGACTTTGCCAGAAGGATATTTATTCTTGAAAGGATTCATTCAGTAAAGATTAATATGCATATTTCTTTAGAGATTGTTTCACACAACTTCCACACAACAGAGCACCTCTGTATATTAAATAGTGTGTTGTAGTCTGAACATTGCTGTCTGCAAGACCTAGCAATAACATAGAATAGAATATTTCAGTTGGAAGGAACCTACAACGAGCATCTAGTCCAACGGCAACATGTATCATCCATCATTTTTATCCCACAGGAACTTAAAATGTTTGACTTGACTGTGTTCAAGGATCACTTAATCCACTGAAGTACAGTACGTAATAGCTAAATTAAGGCTAGAGTAGAAGAACAGAGATAAAAATTTGAGATAAGACTGTCCTTGTTTAGAGCCTATAACATTTGTTAAAAGACACAAAATCTATGGAAGAACACTTTAAAAAGCAGAGAAATAAGCAGTAAAAAAAGAGATGAAACTGAAGCAATATATAATCTAGACTCACTCTCAAAGCATTGAAAGCGAATCAACATCTATCAACTTTTGTGGATTATATATTTAATTTTTAGTGATCCAATGAGGCATTTTTCTAACAATGCACATAAGCATAGCAGAGCACAAATTTTTTGTTTAGCCTTTAAGTCTTCAGAAAATTTTTTACATGTATGTTGTACTAAGACATAAAAAAAAAAATATATGCAACACAGTAGTTTTATCCCTCAGAGTGTGCAGAGTATGTTCTACTTATCTAATGCCATGTAACAACGATTTCTTATTTAAAACAGCAATAGAAATGTCAAGGAACCATCACATCTTTGTCTAAATTTTATAGTGTAAAATCAGGGTGAAGTACAAATAAAACCAACGTTCTTTGTAAATCCTGAAACATCAGCCGAGTATCAGCCAGCAGTGTGCACTGGCAGCCCAGAGAGCCAACCGCACCCTGGGCTGCATCAAGAGAAGCATGGCCAGCAGGTCACAGGAGGTGATTCTGCCCCTCTACTCTGTGCTCATGAGACCCCAACCTGGAGAACTGTGTCCAGCTTTGGAGTCCTCAATACAGGAAGGACATGGACCTGTTGGAACG